>CM030902.1:17108062-17183631 GCA_018136845.1 Heterotis niloticus
AGAATCCTGGTGTCAGGTGACTGTGACTCAGAGTCCTGCAGTGACAGCTGCTACACCAGGACAGACAGTCAGTATGAGCTGTAGAACCAGCACTGCTGTATATAGCAGCAATGCCTTGTACTGGTACCTACAGAAACCTGGAGAAGCTCCTAAACTCCTCATCTACTATGCAACAACCCGCCAGTCTGGGATCCCCTCTCGATTCAGCGGCAGTGGATCTGGGTCTGACTTCACTCTGACCATCAGTGGGGTCCAGGCTGAAGATGCAGGACATTACTACTGTCAGAGTTACCATTACATCAGCAGTAAAGATGTGTTCACACAGTGTTATAGAGCCGAACAAAAACTCCCTCTGCTGCACCTGGGACCCCTGCAGCTGCTCATGTGGCTTGGAACTGACAGAAGCTTCCTAAAGCAGAAGAGCTAAAATATCAGTGTGAACTGTTAACTTTTGCTGGTATAATTTTTTATTTAATTATAAACAAAATTAATAATTTTAAGAAATGAAATTTTATTTTGTAGATTTAGAAGTATATTTAACAGTTTATAGATGTTTATCTTGTTCTAAGGACCGTTATAAATCACAGGGACACAAAAGCAGGTTATACTAGACAATGAAGATTTTGCTTCCTGAACACGTTTTATGGGTTTTGTGAATTGTGAGCTGCTTTTTAAGAAACACGTCTTAAAATGTTCCTATCATGTATGGTTTTGTAGATATATCCTACTTTGTGATTTTCCATCAGGCAATACCATTTGCAGTCCTAATGATAGAGCAAGAACAGAAGAATCGCAGGACGGACTTTTACTTCTGTCTGACCCTTTATGCAACCCTTTATGCCTGGTTATCCTCATCTGATAACACAGTCAGAATTAAATGACCTGGTCAGGGACTAAAGCAGAACTACTTGGTTCAAGATTGCAAGGATGGGGTTTGCTGTCACCAGGCACAGAAATTTGTATCTTTTGTAAGAGTCAGGCACATTTGACAGACTTCTTTATGCAGGTTGACAACCTTTGATGGATTGTTCATGATTTTGGGTTATGTGAATTACCCCCAAAAATGGCATCTTTTTATCGATTCATCAAAGTTAAGCCTCATTTACATTATGCTCACCTTTATTGCTGAGCGGGTGCACACTTTGCCAGCGGTTAAGAAAACCAAAAATAAGAACTCATTCTCAGATACACTCTCATTAACATTATATTTATTTTATTTGACTTATCTACACTTTTAAAAGAGTTCTGTCTCTATTTCCACTTATATTGTTTGAGTTTTGCAGGATCCATTTGTCCATTTTTTGTTGTTACTGTTTCTTTCTTGCTTATGTCGGGACACAACTTCGCACCATAGAGGAGGGTTCAGTAAGGTCATCTGGACTAGGTTGGCTTTGGTGGTGCAAGAAATGTTGGGAAGCATGAACTCTTGACAGGTTAAAAAGTTGCTGTTTTATGGTTGAACTTTTTATTTTGTCATTTAGCCTGCAAGTCTTGCCAGTGGTTCGTATTTCAGTTTAAGAATAACAGTGTGAAATCCTCAGTACGAATGAGTGCAGTCTCACTGAATTGCTGCATGGTTGACCTCTTGACCATTTGTTTAGCCTGGGAGAAGTAGGTTCTCTCGCTTCAGACAACTTTTGTGACATGGATACTTTTTGTACTTTTTTTAGAAGTTTCACTGAAGAGTGCTGTAAACAAATGTGTTAGACTGTACAGTTGCATCAGCGTGCACTGCGTCCATGCCATTATTGTGTTTGTGGTCGAAAAGGTCAACTTCACCAGCAGGCCCCATCACCGGGAAAAAATACAGTACTGAGTTTTTTCATAATGCTATGAACAATATGCTATACTTTGGGCAGAAATAAGACAAAAATGGTCCCAACCATCAACCGGATTCTGAAAAGTTACTCGATGGTAAACTTCACACTTAAAAATAATAACTTTGTCATGAATACAAATCCAACTTCCGATGATGCGAATAATGACTTGTTCGTCTGACTCCAACTTGGTCGGAAGTGGAGGACAGCCTGGAAAATTTTTTTGGACCATTATAATCTGCAATGTGGAAAAAAGAGGTTATTGTTAACCAGCAGTTTGTGCTCCTTGCTCATGTGCTCCAAAGAGTCAAAAGTGAAAAGAGTGTATTTGTCACGTACATGGTTACTGAGTATACCATGCAGTGAAATGTGCTCTGATTCAATAGGATAGGAGACTGTGCGTGGTTACATACCAGAAAAATTTACAAGTAAAACAAAGAAACAACCAAACACCAAGAAGACAAGAAAGAAACAGCAAATAAATAAATAAATAAATAAATAAAACCTTAAGGTGCACTGGAAAGACAGTGACAGTGACAGTGAGGGGAGTGGTCAAAGGATATTGTGGACCCTGGTCTGTGAGGATTGTGATGGCATGTCTGGGTTCAGAAGTCTTATGGCCTGTGGATAGAAGCTCCTCCTGAACCTCTCCGTTCTGGCCATAATGCTTCTGAAGCGTTAACCTGATTTCAGCAGGTCGAAAAGATGGTTGCTGAGATGAGACAGGTCACCGATGATCCTAGTCGCTCTGGTCCTGCATCTCCTGGTGTAGATGTCCTGTAGGCATGACAGATCAGATCTGGTGCAGCGTTCCGCTGCCTGGATCACTCTCTGCAGTGCCTTGATGCCATGAGAACAGCTGTTCCCAAACCAGGAGGTGATGTTCTGAGTCAGGACAGTTTGTACAGCACCAGAGTAGAAGGTTTTAGGGATTGCTGGAGAGACCTGAAGCTTCCTCAGTTGTCTGAGCACAAGGATGTATCGGATGGCCAAATTAAAAAGTTTATGTTCTTCCTGAGCACTTGAGGGCACTACTGGGCAAAGTAACAGCTGATGGAGGGAACCAGCAGGAGGCTGAAAAGCCTGATGGCCATGAGAATAACCAAACTCTATATCAGCCCAGGGCCTCACCACACATTCAGTGTCATTCACAAGTAAAGCTGCGGACAAGACTAACATTCATTTAGTCACAAAATGAATCGTGGGGTCCTTACATTACATTTCAGTGAGTTATAAATATATTTCGTCCATGTACATATTATCCTTTACAGTTTTATCCTGGTCAGGATGGTGGTGGGTCAGAGCCCATTCCAAACTCACTGTGCCCTTGGCTGTGAAACTTCTCCCTGAATGGGATGCCAAGACGTTGGACTGTGGGAAGTAACCAAAGCTCCTACAGAAGACCCACACAGACAAGAAAGAGAAAAGCTTAAACCGGTATGAGGAAATGTTTAAAAATCATTGAAGAGTGACTGCACTTTAAGGACCATTTTGTTTACGGATTTGCTTTTGTAGAAACATACATAAAAATAAATGAATGTAAACCTCTGCAGCCTGTACAGCTCTGCAGGAAAGGTAGCAGCAGAAGACTTTTTGGGAGCAAACAAAGCTGTGCAGCACATTTTTGGATCCTCTACCAGATGAATTTGTGACCCAGTGTAAGTAAGAAAGTCTAATAAAGAGCTGCACCACAGTGCTGATGCTTACTGGCAGCTCACAAAAACTATATTACCCTTTTTAAACTTTTGAAATTTTAAAATTTCTTTTATTGTTTTGTTTTCTATATTCATTCTCAAATGTGTTTAACAGCGTGTTTTCATTTTAGTGGAGTTTGACAGTCATAATAACACAGGGGCTGCTTTTTCTGCAGTGTGAAAGATGGTCACAAGGATTACAAATACAGGCTTTTGTCACACATCTGTTTTTCCGGCTGCTCATTCACAGGATTAAATAAACTATTTTTACTCTGAAACTATGAATCTTTCACTGTGTAATTTGAAATGTTTTTGTGCTGCACAGTCTAAATCCCTCCATCCATGCGCTGGCCATCATAAACCGCCTGTCCTTTTCTGGGTGACCGTGGTTCGCAGTCTGTCCCAGTGTCACTGAGAGCACCACTAGCTGATGCTACACCCTGGAAGGGAGGCCAGTGCATCTCATGGTTGATGTTCTGCATCCCCCACTCAGTACACAATCTCCAAACAGACCGAGCTCGGGTGGAGGTAGCTGTGCTGCAGGTTGTCAGAGCTACTGTACTTGCTGCGCCACTGCTAGCCCAAAGGTTTAAGGCTCGAGGTTCGCTTTAGAATCAGTCTGCCTCATAGAGAAGTAGAGGAAAGAATGAAATGTTGCTTCTCCTGCACCTCGACTGAGCTAAACGGAAAGCCTGGTGACACTGGACGTTGCCCACAAAGAGAACAGAGAAGAAGATGAAGGGTGAACAAATAGAAGTAGACAAATTATGAAGTACATGCGACAAATAAAAAGTTAAATAACAAATAATTAAAATAAGATATTTAAAAATGAACGATGAAAGAATGTAATAATAAACCAAAACAGTGATCTTGGTACTGGGGGGCAGTTAGCAGTGCTACTGCGTTCCCTAGCTTTTCTGGAAAAATATATATGCAGATTATTAAGGGAAGGAAAGTATAAGAGGGAGAATGAAATAAGGGAAGAAAGAGGAATGAAAAGAGCAGGAAAATAAGATATTTTGAATTTATGGGACTTAACCCTGGTCTCAGGAGCCGAACAGGACAAGCCGGCATACATGACACAGTTGCACAGTATCAACCAATTCGTGCGGTGATAAAAGACGCACTGTTTGACAAAGAAGGTGCGGAATCTTGTTTGAGACTGACTGCTGCTCAATTGAACCTTATGAAATCACAGAGCGCAAGTCCTTCCGAATTCTTGGATCCACCCCTCATCTCCAGATTCATAACACCTGGCCAAGAATTAGATTTACAGTATTTAATGGTGAAGAAAGAATTTCACGTTTGTTTAAGAAAGTGACCATTTTTAGCTGAAGGATGAATTTCTCTAAAAGAATTGACTTAAGGGAAGGTTCCCAGTCGGTGTGGCAAAGGCAGGGCAGATAGAGAAGGAAAGACAGAGACTGGCAGACAGTGCACACAATGAGAGAGAGCAGCACAACCTGCTGTGGCTCAGACTGCTAGACACTAAGATGTCCTGATGTCTATAATGTACAGCTGTGCAGCAGGACATTTAGGAGCAGAAGCTGAGCCTCAGTGGTCAACCCTTCATCCCTAAAACTGTCTGTTATATGGATTTGCATAAACGCTTTGCATCGGCAGCAGAGGCTCCAAAGCCATGGGAGGGTTTATAATCCTCATGCTTTAACCCTGCGAATGACAGACGTCTGTCAGGAACAGAAAACCCACAACAATGAAGAGTTCAGTCTTCATTTCAGCAACTATCGTTCTGCTCTGCATCCAAGGTCAGTTTTACACCAAACTATTCACATATTTAAAAAAATATCACTTAAAATGTCAAATTAGTGTAAGCATGTAAAAAGCTGGGGTTTTATTAATAATTTTTTCTTCTTTTCAGTGTCAAGTGGACAAATCACTGTGACTCAAAGTCCTGCAGTGACAGCTGTTGTACCAGGACAGACAGTCAGTATGAGTTGTAGAACCAGCACTGCTGTATATAGCAACAACTGGTTGCATTGGTACCTACAGAAACCTGTAGAAGCTCCTAAACTCCTCATCTATGATGCAACTTCCCGTCAGTCTGGGATTCCATCTCGATTCAGTGGCAGTGGATCTGGGTCTGACTTCACTCTGAGCATCACCACTGCTCTTTCAAGCTCCTTCAATATGCAGACAAAGCAGTGCTCAGCCCCCTCCAAAACTGCCCCTCTCTTCATTATTAACAACACTGTATCAGTGGTGGACACCTTTAAATTCCTTGGTTCCACAATTTCTTGGGCCCAAAAGTCAAAAACCAACATGGTATCCATCACAAAAAAGGTCCAGCAGAAGATATACTTCCTGAACCAGCTGAGAAAGCTCAACCACTTTCCATAAAACCCAGTTCCACTAAAAAACAAATACAAACTTATCACAATTATAAATATACTGTACACATAACTTCCCTTACAACACACACATTAAATAAAATTCAAAATCCACACATTCCAAACTTCGTATACACCATTCAATAATTTTAATTCTGCCCAATTCATACATCACCAAAATCATAAATTGGCATTAAAATTGCTTAAGACAAATCATAATTTATATAACAGCCATAAACAATCACCATCATGAAGTGATGAGAAGAGCCAACCTGCCACATCCTGCCACCTGATACAAATTTTGCTGATGCCCAGTACAGAATCAGGATCAGAAAACTTTATGAAGTGGTTCCATTGCCATTCCTGGAGGCAGTTGTCAATCCTGATGGTGAGGGAGTTAGCTTGCTCCAGGTTGGAGGTGAGATCTCCAGCAGCCAGCTCATCCTTCACATCGTCCGACAAACCACGGAGGAAAGTAATAAGCAAGGCTTTTTCATTACAGCCAGATGCGGACACAAAGTTTCTCAACTCCAAGGCATGTTCAGAGATGGGGTGCTGCCTTTGCTTAAGCTGGATAAGCTGTGAAGCCTCCCTTCTGTAACGCAAAGGAGTGACCACATGGAGAGGAACAGCAGTGGAGCTGAGGGATGGAGAAGTACTTAAAGCAGGAGGTTGAACCATTGGGGATGGAGCTTGGGGACGAACAAGGCAGTCCAGTACACAGGTGAGCTGGGCACAAGTCACACTGAGGTGCTGAATGCTTTCCATCAGCTGAGCTAGCTGGGCTTGGTGTTGAGTAAGTACCTGTTGCTGCTGCATTTGAACCTCATGGAACTGCATTAGGTCCACTGCTTCCATTGCTGGTTCAGTCTTATTATTACAGTGTGAGGTGGTGGAAGTTTAAATCACCATACGTTTTACTAAGAGTTAATGCCACAAGGATGTGCTTTGTGTCCAGGCGCTGGCGCTCACGAAAAAAGCATCCAACACCATGGAGCATGCTAACAGTACAAGTGAGGCAAGAAACTATTCCTTAGGAAAAACAGTTGTGCAACAAGAGCGCACAATAAATTCGCCACTGTGGCAAATTCTGGCAATAAATAAAACAATGCAGTCACACAGATTTAATAAATAGAGGTTTAAGAAAGAAAGAAAGAAAGAAAGAAAGAAAGAAAGAAAGAACTAAAAATATGACAATAACCACAGTTGATCATTTGAACCGATCATGTGGACTGAATTATGTAACTAAGCAAACTTGTAGCAGACCTACCTTCCCCATCTACACAGTGGAGGCAACATGTTTGAAAAAAATAAATAAAACCGTCAGTGAACTGCAAAGAGATGATAAAACTTTACATAAAGGACACTAAAACGCTCATATTTGTTTCTGCCATTTCAGTGTGTTCGCCCCCTTTTGTGGTCCCAGGAGCTACGGTAGAGTCACTGTGTGGAGTGACTGAGGGGGGTTTTTGTACAGCCCTGTGTCACTGTGTGAACGGTGTTGCCTCATCCTGCTGGCAGTAATAATATCCCGCATCTTCAGCCTGAACGCCACTGATGGTCAGAGTGAAGTCAATGTCGTACCCACTGCCACTGAACCGATCTGGAATCCCAGACTGACGGGAAGTTGCAGCATAGATGAGGAGTTTTGGAGCTTCTCCAGGTTTCTGAAGGTACCATTGTAGGTCATCATCAATCTTGGTACTGGCTGTACACTTTAGGCTGACCGTCTCTCCGGGACGGACGGACACAACTTCAGGAGTTTGCGTCAGAACAATTTCACCAGCGCAGGCTGCAAAAAGATGTAAAAAAGTTTAGACAATACAGTACAATTGGCACAAAGAACAAACAGTATGCCCTGCAGATAAATAACTTTAAAAAAGAAACTGACGCCAAGCTTTTGTAACTCTGCTCCTTAAAACAGAGCCTTTACCTTGAATGCAGAAGGTAAAAAAGAGAATGTTTTGCAGTATAAAAGCCATTATTGTTGGGCCTTTGGCTGACACGGCTCAGATGTTGTTCATGAAGTCGAACAATGAAGTGACTATAAACGCTCGCAGGGCACTGGAGCATCACCTGAACATGCAAATTGTACCTCCATGCAAATCATTCCCACTTCTCCCGAAGCCATTTTTCTGAGCATGGCTGTTAACACAGTGAGGGTCTGAGTGTGAAAATAATTTCATCCTAAAAGTCAAATAATTTCATTTCATTTTAAATTATGGTTTTGATCTTCAACAATAGAAAATTCTGACCAAATTTCAGTTTATCAGTTTTTTTTATTTATTGGTCACAGCTATAAATACAGGCAGAGGCACTGAGCAACTGCAGCACAACCACAACCACACACAGCAAAGGGCTGAGCTTCAGATGCTGACACTGCATGACAGGTAGGGTCATACAGCACTGCCTAGTAAGTTCCACAAAGGTATTTATACATTTAAAAAAAAAAAATATATATATATATATATATATATATATATATATATTCTGAATAATTATGTTGGTCAAATGTTAATTTTTCAAGTTGAAGGAATATTAACACCTCAGATATTCACATATTTATAGATGGAATGTCAGCAGTAGATCAAAGCATTAAAACGTATTTCTTTGCCAAGGATGTCAGCATGAACAGCCTACAGTTCATGGCTTCATCAAATAAGAATGTGGGTTGTGACTTGTGGAAGAAAAATGTATACCTCTATGGTTCATAACATGTCCCAACCAATGTCAATCTTTAACCCCTTAATGTTCAGAGAACTTGTTGGCCGATTTACATACAAATCCCTGACTTGTTGTATGTTTCTTTGATGTAGATTTTCTCACCCTTAGATTTACCCATAAGCCTTGCCCTATATAAACTGTATAGCCCTTTTTTCAGAGAGAAACCTGCTGGTCAGATTTCTCCCAGGTATCTGCTGCTGTACTGAGACAATCCATTAAGTCATTTGTTTAACTTCTTGGGCCTTTAATTCCCTCTCACTTTGTTGGCATTATCGGCAGGACCCCAATACCTGGTTCAATGCAACAGGAACGCAGCGCTATATAGTCCAGCAAAAAAGAATGCCATATAAATAAGTTAAGGAACTGTTTGTTCCTGATTTTGCTTCTATTGTCAGTCTGTGATGTTCCAGTGCACCCAGTGGCGGCGTCAACATGAGGTACAGGTTATAGTTGGTACAGTAGATTGTCTCAGTACAGAAAAGTGTTCTGCAGAGGACAAGCCTCACAGTATCCTAGTAGGGTGGGAAGTGGGAAAAGTCCCACCGTTCCCTACCAAGTCAGGGTGGGTGTCACGGCGCTCGGGGACTGAGGGCGTGGAGGAAGCAAGTGCGGAACACAAACAGCTGGGCAGATAAACAGAGAATGCTTTACTGGCATAAAGAGTTTAACAGAAATACAAGCGAACAACAAGAGGGTGCGCGGCAAAAAAGAGACAATGGTAAAATAAACCGAAAGTTTCGCCGCCACACAGCGGAGCTGATGAAAACCGTGAAAAAACCAAGTACTTGAAATGAGGAACAAGCGCCGTGGCGGGCGAGCTGAAAAGCACAGGATAACACAGGTTTGAGCTCACTAAGCTTCAACAAGCATCAACAGAAAACTGAGCGCCGGGTAGGGGTCCGAGCAGCTCTTTTAAACTATTATTAAGTCTGCCGGCTGCCGGCGCTCAGTCTGGGGCGGGGCAGAGAGACCGGGCACGAGGTGGTCTCGCAGAACCTGCAGGCGTGACAGTGGGAAAGATTAGATGGATTTGCATGGACACTTTGAATTAGCAGCAGAGGATCCAGAGGACAAATCACTGTGATTCAAAGTTCTGCAGTAACTGCTGTTCCACCAGGACAGACAATTGGTGTGAGCTGTAGATTCAGCACTGCTGTACATGGCAACAACTGTTTAGCCTGGTACCTACAGAAACCTGGAGAAGCTCCTAAATTTCTCATTTATGTTGCAGCTTTGCAACTTGCAAACCTTTTACATGCCCCCATACTTATGGGCTAGCCCATTTAAGGAAGCATGGCTCTGGCAGGAGGAACTGTATAAAAGGAGGGGGCAGAGGGACATGTTTGGTAGGGGGCAGAGGGACATGTTGTGGAACAGAAAATGATGAAGAGATGGTAGGAAAGAGGGAAGATGCAGCAGCTGGCTGTCTGAATAAATCTGGACACCTGCAGTAAAGTTTTGGTCACCCAGAATCCTAAAGTGTCTCATCTCCTTTTTGGGGTGAAAAAGGGAAAGACATTGGATGGACTAAGGTAGAATGTGGTGAATGAGAGGAGTTGAAGCCAGAGTCCAAATCACCACAAAAACACAGGAGGCATCACACTGGTCCTTACTGGTTATTAAGCTACTGCATATGGTGGTAAAATGATGAACTCCACGTACAGATATAAAGCACTGAATTCAAGTGCAAATTAGAAATTAGATAAGAAAAAGTTCAAGATATTTTAATACATGTGTTCAGTTTATTGCATTTTTAGAACTTTACAATCCAAGGTTCCCTCTAAAATAAATAAATAGTAGATGTGCAGCCCAAAATTAAACAAAAGCATTAAAGAAAATAAATAACACAGAGGAAAAACCAGAATAACCAAAACCATCAACAGTGCAGCTGCAGTATTAAAGACGTTAAAGGGTTAACTTGTCCAACTGTTTAAGTGCCAGAAACATTCTGTCTAAAAGGACAACTGATTTATTTCTCGAATTGCTTGAACTGCCATAGCACCCCCAAGTGTGTCCCCTCTGTGTTTCATTTTGCTGGGAGCAGGAAGGTGTACAAGGGGTTTTTCAGGTGCGAGGTGACAGCCTGGTACCCTAAAGCAAAGGCTGCATTTGGTCATCTGTGAGTCAATGGCGGTCACTGTATTTGGTCATTGTCCTGCCTCATTCTAAAGGGTCCCTCACAAGGCAGTGCTGTGTGGTTCCCTCAGCTGGGCAGTGGATCAGGTTCCCCCTGACAGAAGGTGCTCATGGGAAACCCATTGAGACACTCAAAGAAAAACACTGATAAAGAAATAGAGCCAATAAGTATCAATACAAAAATCACACCGTCTCAATATCAGACTCAAACAAGTTGCATTATGGGTCTTCAGTCTCAGTAAGCTTTTTGTCTTCCTATAGCTCTGGTCCTCCTTGAAAATCCTGAAACGCAAATATGTATGAATGTGTTCACAAACCAAATGACCAGGTCCATCAGCTGAGCTACAGCGGCAAAAAAACAAGTCTCTGTTGTGAGATGAAGATCACTGTTGTCATTTTGGTATTTCTGGTTAATGCTGATGTATGGAAGCAGTGGATTCCTCACCTGAGGGGAACCTTGTGGAAAGCAGATGATCTACAGTGAAGACCACAGCTGCCAGAATAATCAGGGCACTGAGGATGCGATGCCACAGGAAGCCATTGCTCACATTTGAAGGAGAGAGAGAATTTAATTTTAAAAGCCCTTTATTGGGTCAACTGTGTATTATCACATAAAACAGTTCCTCATGTATTAGACAAACCAAAGAAACATTGACAAAAAAGTCAAAAAGTTAACCACAAGCTGCCATGGTCCTTACCTGTACATAATACTCCATTTATCCCTCAAATATCCATGAATACAGGCAGCTTTCCCACTAGAACATAGTATGAATGCTCAACTTGCAGCCTTGCAGCCACTAGGCCTTTAAACATTGCTACCACATCCACTGCAGCCTGTCAGTTTATTCTTCCTTGTCTTCCAAATTGCTAATTTTGCCGTAGCAGATAAAATTTAGAACTATGGCATGTTTCTATCTTGCTAAATACTTTGGCCCGAAAACAAAAAGCTGAAAAGAGAAAGTACCACCTAATGCTGAAAACCAATATTCCAGCAATAGAAAAAGGTGTTTTAACTGTGTACACTCCATAAAAAGATGGAAGAGTGTCTCAGTCTCAGAAAGAGCAGCCTTCGCCAATGCTAGGATTAAGGGGCACCAGATGTCCGTTTGTGGCTATTGCCTCATGCGCTATTCTCTACTGTAGGTCACCTGTCTGTTTAATAAATCGGACATTTGTACAGGAATTGCCAGCAGCCTTTAGGGGAAGAGGTGCTACCAAACACCTCAGCCCACCTTCTAGCTAAAACCCCCACTAAGGACTGTGCATGGCACACCTTCACACAGAGTACATAAAAAGCCTTTCCCAGCCAGTTGGAAGGAACCTAGATCTGGGGTGGTATAGGATAGGAGTAGCCTCTCATTTTCATTCCAGTCCTCTCCAGCAGCACTAAGTCCTGAAGGTGGTTGCAGTGCATTCAGTCTGTGCCACAATGTGGAGGCAACCAAGTTATTGGCAATTAAAACTCTTCCCCTGTAGGACAACTGGGGTAGCAACCATGTCCATTTAGACAATTTGGTGCACACTTTCTCCACCATACCTTCCCAGTTTTGTTTCTGAAAGTCCTCTGTTCCTAGAAAAACACCCAACACTTTTAACCCATTTCTACGCCACTTCAAAAACCTGGGCAACTGGGGGATGGCCCAGCCGTGCCCGATCAGCCCACAAAACGCCACTCTTATCCCAGTTCATTTCAGCAGATGAAGCTTTCTGATACACCTGTAGTGCTTCAAACTAAATTTCAATGTCCCGACTATGGGCAATGAAAACCATAACATCTTCAGCATATGCAGAGACTGACACCTTGGAGCTTTAAGGCCCCCCTAGCACAAGAAAGCCAGATAGTCTTTCCCTGAGATAAAGAAGCAGGTTCAATTGCTAAGCTGTACAACTGGCTAGATAGTGGGCAGCCTTGCCCGATTCCTCTGGAAACTGTGACCAGCCAGCTTAGCCCACCCCCAACCTTAAACCTGCATGAAGCTCCAGCGTATAGCAGTTTTTTTGTCCCACATGATCAGTGTGACCCGGCTGGCTAAGTAATGAGGTGAACATGAGGTTATTGGGGATCCACAAGAGTTTATGTCCTGTTAGCAAACCACCAGTGCTCTATTTCCAGGTGTACCAGTCAAATCACTATTTACAAACATCATACTTCTGCAAGGTGAACCAACAGTCTGTGCAATAATACTCACAGCGCTTTCTCAAAATGTGCAACTTATACCTTAGGCTCTGCCCTGAGCCATTCCATTTTCTATTTACATGAACAAACATTCTAGACCCTTAAAAATACAACATAATAACCATCATTCACTCAATTATTTAACACATAAAATTCACAGTATTTAAGTTAATCTAAGCAAATGTACAGCATATTCTCAGGTGGGCTCTTCCTCAGGTTATTTTTGTCACTACATTTCCTGTAATTTCCCATTCCCCCCTTTGGCAGCTCACCGTCACCTTCCATTTCCCCTGCTGGTAAAGAAATCATTTGTTCCTCTAGGGCACAGTTTGGCATTTACTGAACTACATGCAAACATATTTTATATCAAAAGAAATTTACATTGCACAGATATGGTATTGATAGGGTTTATCCATGTATGGAGCAACCGCTGCATCACAGCAGCTGCTGGGGTTCCAGGTGTAGCCGAGCAGCGACTGTACAGAGTGGCTGAAAGAGGTTTTTGTTTGACTCTTTAACACTGTGTGGCCTCCCAGATACTGGTGGTGTAATGTAAACTCTGGCAATAATAATGTCCTTCATCTTCAGTCTGGACCCCACTGATGGTCAGAGTGAAGTCAGATCCAAATCCACTGCCACTGAACCGAGAGGGGATCCCAGAGTAAAGGGAGGTTGTATAGTAGATGAGGAGTTTAGGAGCTTCTCCAGGTTTCTGTAGGTACCAGGCTACATAGTTGTTATTATATACAGCAGTGCTAAATCTACAATTGATACCAACTGTCTGTCCTGGAAGAACAGCTGTCACTGCAGGACTGAGTTACAGTGACTTGTCCATTTGACACTGAAAAGAAGAAAAATTTAATAATAAAACCCCAGCTTTTATACATGGTTACACTATTTTGACATTTTAATTGATAAACTCAAATAATTTTTTAAATATGTGAACATTTTGGTGTAAAACTGACCTTGGATGCAGAGCAGAGCCACAACTGCTGAGATGAAGACTGAACTCATCATTGTTGTGGGTTTTCTGTTCCTGACAGATGTCTGTTATTTGTCGTGTTCAAGTGTGAAGATTATAAACCTTTTCACAGCAGTGGAGCTTCTGCTACCGATGCAAAGCGTTCATGCAAATCCATATAACAGACAGTGTTAGGGATGCAGGGTTGACAACTGAGGCTCAGCTTCTGGTCCTAAATTTCCCGCTGCACAGCTGTATATCATGAACATCAGGACATCTTAGTGTCCAGCAGTCTGAGCCACAGCCTAGTTTTGCATTTTGTGCACTGACAGTATGTCTTTGTCCTTTTTTCTCCATCTGCCTTGATGATGCTACACCAAGTGTGAACCTTCATCTCACTGAGGGTTCATTTGGGTTTCATCCAGGTACTTTGGTACACATGCAGTTCAGATCCATGCTGGATAAAGGGATGAAAAAAAAAGAGAATTACACAGGAACTGAAGGGGAAAATGGGCACAAACACAAAAGAAAAGACACAGAGGGTTTCTGCAAAAATATCACACAGGGCAAAAACACATCCCATCTGCAGATCTCCTGCTTACAGAACAATTTTAATGCTATTAACATAGACAGAACACATTTAAAAAGTTATTAAAGAAAAAAACACAAGAAGATTTCAGGACAGAGGGTCATGGGGAGGCTGCACCCCTCTCAGCAATAAAAATAATTTAACAAAAGATGGCCACTGTGCAGCTTCCCTCACATAATAAGCATAACTCAGCCTGAACATCTGCATATGAAGTTCTTACACAACTTAAAGCCAAAGAATAGGTCAGTTTTTTAAGAAGAGGAATTCGTGTATCAGCCAGAAATGTTCACTATTGTTTAAACAAACACATTAAATTCTTGCCTTCACTAATAAATATTGTAAATCTAATTCTTGACCACGTCCAGAATATCAGAACACATCTGGACACCTTTAATTCAGGGTTAAGCCCCATAAATCCTAAATAACTTTTATTTTGCTGCTCTTTCCTTCATCCTTTTCTCCTTTCTTTCCTCCTCTTATGCTTTCCTTCCCTAAATAATTGACACATGAATTTTTGCCAAAAGGTTAAAGACTGACCAGTACCATCACTAACCCCCGCACTGTACCACTATCAGTAACTGTTTTGATTCATTATTTTATTCTTTCATTATTCATTTTTAAATACCATATTATTTATTTTAACACTGGGTAAGAAACCTCTTGGTTTAGGTGGATGATTTCTTTGTGAGATTTGTGTTGTTCGGGTGTTAACTTCATCTCTTGTGGCATGAAAGCTAAAGCTGGTAAACACAGTATATTCACGGTACGCTGGGCACTGCTAGGGGGTTTTTGTACGAGCGCAAATAGGCTCTGAGTCACTGTGGTACACTTTCGGCGGAGGAACCAAACTGGATGTTGGAAGTAAGAACTTCTTTCAATATTATATGGTGAACAGTGTGAAATAATGACTGTAACTGTAATATTGCTGATATTCTGCAGCCGAGAGGCTCTGAATTCAGTGCTGCTGTTTCAGTAAAAATTTGGCATCACAGCTTCGTGGTAAATGATGGGGGTTTTTGAGGTTTTAAAAAAATTATATTTAATAATTAAGTTTTCACTTTTTATTTGAAGTGTTGTGCTGAATGTGGATATTAAAGTCCTGTTTCTGATGTTAGAAATTTGTCGTCCTGGTAAAATATGGTTTAGAAGGTAAATTGTTCTCTAATATGAATAGAAATGTAGGCAGTTTGTCTGACAGATATCAGAGCTGCAGGTTCATATCTCATCATCCAGTTGTGTTTAATTTGAGCTGAATTCATCTGATCGCTGGTACGGCTTTCATGATAAATTTGTAAAAAGTCCTTCTGCTGGCAGTCAGTTTGGAGAAGGTTAGTATGCATGTGCATGGAACTGGCAACAGACAGCTTTGTGGTGTTGAGTTGTTATGTTTATAGACATTATTACACTCCTCATACACACTGTGGGTCACCTCTATACATTACTTACACACTCCTGCATTGAGGTATAACTAACAGCTGCTTTTCACGCTCCGTTCTGTACAGGCAACTGCGTACAGTGTGAAATGCACTGTTAGTCTTGCTGTGTCCCCTCACTGCCCTCGGTTATCCTCTGCTGTTCCCTAGGTGACAGTGCCCCTGTCCTCACGGTCCTGCCCCCGTCTAGTAAAGAGGTGTCCGATAAGAAGACGGCCACGCTGATGTGTGTGGCCAACAAGGGCTTCCCCTCCGACTGGAAACTGGAGTGGACGGTGGACGGCAGCAGCAAAGCTGGAAAGAACAGCCGCGAGCTGCTGGACAAGGACGGCAAGTACAGCTGGAGCAGCACGCTGACCCTCTCTGCGGACGAGTGGGAGAAAGCAACCTCGGCGGTCTGCAAGGCCACCCGGGGCTCCCTCACTCCTGTCATTGAGACACTGAGGAGAGCCGACTGTTCTGAGTAGAGACAGCCACTTAGTTACCGTGTTTTAATGTGCTTTGCTCCACTGCGTATTGGAGACCCTTTACCCTCATCTCCTATGTTATACAATCTGTGTTCTGCTCCTCTTTACTCCACATTTTTTGTGTCGCTCTGCATCTCCTTGTGCTTCAAAAATGTATGAAATGCAGTTGAGATGAATAAAGATTTCTTGTCTCAAATTCACGAGTTTTTTTTTTTTTTTTTTTCCTTTTTAAGGCATGTTCATTTTAAACAATTACACAATTCAGGTGAAGTGATTTTTTTCAGAAACAAGACATAAAAGTGCCAGGAAGCTTTACATTTTTTTTTTTTTTTGTGTTCTTGGAAAAAAAAATCTAAAAGAAATTAAACTTATTTAAATCACATTTTCCCTTATTTCACCTAAATATTATAACATTTCATTCAGATGAAAATACATCTGTTACATCTGTAAATCATTGTGTGATTTATTATAGGAAACCAATTACAGACACTGATAAATCCTTCAAACCAAACTTCAACACCATCAGCAGCAGAGTGTGTGTGTGTGTGTGTGTGTGTGTGTGTGTGTGTGTGTGTGTGTGTGTGTGTGTGTGTGTGTGATGAAGAAGCTCAGGTTCTAACAAGGTGTGAACCTGGACCAGAGACACAAGCTGCTGCCACATCATTTTATGGAGCATAAGAATGCACAGGACAATCTGAGCTTCCTTTTCTGGAGCTGTGGAGCATCAGTGTTGTTGTGAGAGAAAGAAACAGGATGGATTCCACATAGCATTGCTTGGTGGAGGAGAAGTGGAAACACAGAAACAAGATGACCTCTGTGCTGGAACTTATTGTAGATATCAGAGATCTTGAGAAGATCCTTGAGAAGATGTGGGCAAAGACTGAAACACGACATCAGCTTTTTTGAGTTCTTTGCTGTTTTATTGTTGCAATAAAAGCTTTAAAATTAACTTACTGGTAGCAGAAACCCATTCTGACTCCTGCTTTTCAGCCAAAGGGTCCTGTGGACTCAGACACATAGTAAGAAAAATATTTTATGTTTCCTCTTATTCAGCTCCTGAAACTTGACATTTGGCAGACAAGTGCTTAGTTTTGTGTGATTATTTGTCCAGGTTAAAGGTAAAACTGCTGTGATTTCCCAGCTCACTGTCCTTTTCCGTGTAACTTCACCGCGTTGCACTCACAAAAATGTTAATATTTGTTTTAACTAAAACTCCCTGTAAAAGTGTACATAATGCTGCACATTGTCTGGTGTCTACAGATTTACTGTAACCCCCCCCATCTCAAACTGCCCCCTAGGGACCAGGGTGCATCTGCCTGTTCTATTCTGGGAGAGGCAGCAGCTTCCTCCCCATGCAAATCTCAGTTTCACCCCAACGGCTCACAGCGCAGCTTCACTGCCCAAAGTACCCTGAACTGGGGAAAATGTGTGTGGGGGGTGAATGTCAGTTTCAAGATTCTCTTAAACCGTTCAAAAGTTTATATGGTAAAATATCAGCAGGTATGTGGGAAAATCACATGAAAACATCAAAATTGATGCAGTTGTATTATTGTTGTCCGTCCTGCTTTCAAAGACATTTCTCTCCTTGTGAAAAAAGTACACTTAAGTGCGCAACTATTTCAGCACAACTTAAGTTGTGTTATTTTGGGACACTTTTTCATACTAATTTATATTAAATTACTACTAATAAAATATAATCGGTGCATTGAAAATATACTAAGCATATTTCCATATGTGATTTTAGCCATCCTTGCGATATACTTAAAGTACATTACTCTATGACATCAAACTAAGTACATTAAACGTGTATTTACATTATATTTCAAGTTCTTTATATCTGCTCTTCAATTATAAAATGTGTGCAGTAAGTACTGTATGTACTCCAAGTACACAAATACTGTATTTACAAAGAGAATATATTTATAAAACATTTCAAGTGTGCTTGCAATACAAGTGCAACATATTTAAATATAGTTTAAATTTTGCAGTGAATTACATGGTAACTAAATTGTATACTTTTAGTTATCTAAGCATTATATATTTAAGCATACAGAGTACTTTTTCCAAAGTATTTCTAGCATTTCCAGTATACAACCAGTATATTCAAATGACCACTGTCAAAGTTAACATGACTATAATGACTATAAGACTGACCTATAATACTTTAAATAAAAACTACAAAATAAAAATAATTTAGGGGTCCATTACTACTATTAATTCCTATAAAGCTATTCTTCAATTCTTTCACTCATTTACTGATTGAATTATTCTATTTAATATTGCTACAAATAAGCACACCAAAAATAATAAACAACATGTTTATTCAAATTTTTACTACTGTAAAGAAGTATGAATTATGATTTAGTCAAGACAAACCCACTTATTTAACAAATAGAAGAACATAAAAGGTTTAACATTAAACCTTTGTGATCGATCAACAATCACAACTTTACCAGGACTGATCTGCCAGCCCTGCAGGACCTCTACACTCAGCAGTGTAAGAAGAAGGCCCTTGAAGGACCACAGTCCCCCCAGCCACAAACTATTTTACTTGCTTCCGTCCGGAAAATGCTTTAGAAGCATTTGGACGAGAACAAGCAGGTTCTGGGATAGTTTTTTCCCCCACATGATAAGTCTGTTGAACCACTGACCCCTCCCTTGGACAGTGAGACAGTTGTCGGTCAGAGTCTGTCTGCATGCCTTGTATGCCTTGTGTGGCCTTATCGGTTTGTGTGTTTCTTGGTTTGACTGTTGTTGTTTGTTTCTTGTTTTCTACTTCTTGTTATTTGTTATGCTATTTCTTGTTTATTAACTTCTAACTTCTATGTATATTTTTTACATCTTATTCCTTATTTATTTATTTTTCTTAATTTCATTATTTATTATTTAATTTTCTTATATCTTATTTATGTATTTTATTTGCTGAGGATGTCTGGAAGCAACACTTTTCATGGTCACAACACTGCTATGCTGCTGTTAGTGAACCCATGACAAATAAAGCTTGAAACTTGAAACTTGCTTACTGACATTAAACATATAAGAACCATTTAAACATTCTGCTCTGATCACTTAAAGTAGAATAGAATACAGTTCAATACAACTTTTCAAAGTATTGATAAATAAACAGGCATTTTACATGATCACTGTGTCCCAGTCTTCTTTTTTTTGAGTAACTCTCATTGTTACATTTTCTCCGTAGAACATTCCTGATGTCTTGCACAGTTGTTCCTGGGAATTCTGCTATTACACAGTCTGTGGGATAAAAAAAGACTATGGGTTAGTACTCTGATATAAAAAAGGACACTGGTGCAACTGGGAAATGCTCAGGTTAAATCTACACAGTATATGTTAATACAAGTGTATGTCAAGTGTATACTTGAAAATATGAGTATGACAAGCAGACTGGAATAGGCATCAGACAGATAAATCCTTAAATGCTGTATATCTATGGCAAACAATAATAATGATACCACATTTATTGTATATAAATTATAAGTAGATAACATATGTGAACTTCCAAATTATAAGTAGATAACATATGTGAACTTCCTGGAAATGTGCATGTGTCAGGGTTCGTACGGGAACGAGGTTAGGGACCCAAGGGGGCTGAGGTTCAACAAGAGTAACCAGGTTTATTAAAGCACACAAGGAATCGCAGGGATCACACACAGTCGCAACAGGGAGCTTCCGTTTAGATCCCTTGCCGGTGCTGTCCAACCCTTTGCCCTTTATCCTCTTGGTAATGAACTGATCCATTGCACCTGTGTCGGGTAGGTGGGCTCTACCTGGCCGATTCCTGACAGTATGGTTTTGAAATGCTTTTTTTAAATAGGTGCTTTAAATATGTCATTGCAGATGGCTCCTCAGTGGTGCCAAAAATTACAGTAGATGGAATTCAGCTGTATAGCTGGATGCTGTACATTTTTGCTGTTTATGCATGTTAACTTATATTTTGACCCATTAAACAAAGGAGCAAAATTCAAACAGTGTTAGTGTGGGGCTTTATGGAATTACAAAAAAGTTCTTATGGTTCTTATGAGTTTGCTGGCCAGAAGCTCTCTTTTGGGTTATTGTTCCACACGGAAACTAAAGGTTAGAATCTCTTGACAGAGAGATAGCTTGGTTCATTTTCATTAATAAATTATTGAGTCAGATATATATGTTATGTAAATGAATTCCTTGACTTTCTGCAGTTGGTAAGAAGCTAACATGAAGGCTGTACAGAGAAACTATGAGATATAAAACACTTGACTACCTTGCCATCACAAAAGTGTGTGCAAAACTAATAAAAAGAAATGAAAACCATCTATTTTCATGACATCCTTATGAACCTTCATTAACTTTTACATTTACTCATTTGTAAGAAGCTTTTAACCAAATCTACACATGAGTTTAAGCTCAATAAGTAACTAATAAAGTACTAACTAGTTAACAGTGTAAAGAAGATCAACTATTATACTCAGTAACTTCCTACAAATAAGAAATTCCAAGGTCAGTTGTGTGATTAAAGTTTTGAGGATGTTTTGAGGAGGCAGACTAAAGAACACTACGTTTTACCGCGTCTTCTGAGGGTGGACTAGCCATGCTCTCGTGTGGTGTTGTTTCTGACTAAGATCCTGGTGAAGTTGTTTCCAATTTCTGCAGATACTCCTCCATGGATTTCACAAAGGATGGCAGTTCTGGGAAAAAATGCATATAAATAAAAAGAGATTAACATTCAGTATATTTGGGTTTTTGTTTTTTTTTTTTTTTGCTGCAAATGATACCTAACAATGGGGATGAACACGGATGGTATTTCTTTCATCAAGCATATGGCGAATATGGACAATATGAACCTCATTGTTATTGTTCATTATGCTTGAATTACCTGGGAGACTCAAAGACATCTCCTTCGCATTGTGATATTTGTCAGACTGATTTTGATGCTGACAAGAATTTTAAAAAGCGGTTCATTTTTTCTTGTTATGAGTCTTCACAGTTAAAGGATCTGCTAAAAACACAGGCATTAACACTGTTTAGAAAAAACAGGGAAGTGACGTACTTAAGTCACTTTGAATCCCAAGAAAATATTTATTGTGCCAGTGAGCCTTCATTTCTTGCTCTATTTTAGCTCATCTGCTTTAGGAAGCTTCTGTCACTTCTGTCCCCCATGAGCAGCTGCAGAGTCCCAGGTGCAGCAGAGCAGTGACTATGCAGAGCGACTGAGGCAGGTTTTTGATCGACTCTCTAACACTGTGTGTACATTGGACCATAGTGCGCACTCTGACAGTAGTAATGTCCTGCATCTTCAGCCTGGACCCCACTGATGGTCAGAGTGAAGTCAGACCCAGATCCACTGCCGCTGAACCGAGTGGGAGTCCCAGAGTAACGGGTAGTTGCAGCATAGATGAGGAGTTTAGGAGCTTCTCCAGGTTTCTGTTGGTACCAGTGTAATTCGTTGTTGCTGTATACAGCAGTGCTGGTTCTACAGCTCATACTGACTGTCTGTCCTGGTGTAGCAGTTTTCACTGCAGGACTCTGAGTCACAGTCACCTGACACCAGGATTCTGAAATAAAACAAAAACTCAGTCATGCACATTTCAAATACAGCAAATTCCAGAATAACTTTTTCATCCAGCTGTACTCTGTACAGTAAATACAGTAAAGACAGTGGGACATTCAGTATTAATGCATTTCTGGAAAAATTCTGGGGAAACCACCTTGAAAGCAAACGGTCAGAGTAAAGATGGTCACAATGAACCTCATTGTTGCTGTGAGTTGTGCTGCCTTGAAGGATGGCTGTCAGGCATCAAGTGTTGCACACACAGCTTTATAAACACTCCCAGAGCACTGAAGGATGTGCTGTCCATGCAAAGCACTTCATGCCAATGATGACGTTCTTGGCAGTTTTTACTGTGTCATGGATTCTTGTGTGGTGAATCCTCTGAGCGTCTCTTCGTCTTTTTACTCTCAGGATTGCTGCTGTGTTACTCTGCTGTTATTTTTTTCTTCCTTTTCCTTTCTCTGTCATCCAGACAGACAAACAAGTGTGAACAAATTTTGCCAATCCCAGCGAGGACAGAATGTATGTGTTGTCCTGTGAGAGGTCCTCACTGCTTAGCTTTTATGCTACAGTCATGTCAGAAAGTATTCACACTCCCTGTTTTCTCAGGTCACACATATTAAGGTATGAATTTCTGATCCTCATTTAAATGCTCTCAGGGAGTTCAGATGTCACATATAGCAGTAAAAAGTGATATACAGTATATTTTGTAATAATTCTCTGAATGTTAGCCCACACACGCCATACCCTCTCTACACACGGCTAATACACGTTATTATTAAAACATAGATACATTAAAAAGCAATAAAGTTTGGTGACACATTATTTACTATTATTGTGTTGCCTTCAGTACCACAAAACAATGTTCAACCATAGCTGTTAAATTTAAACAAATTTAGAATAAAAGAAACAAGCCATAAGGTTTAACAGCTCCTATTTATTCACAGTGCTGTGCTTTGCTTTACATCTGCAATGAGCTGTGGTACTTAAGGCAAAACAGGAGAAATAAAAGTGGATGACAGAAAACTGGAAGGGTTGTAGTGTGATGGAGAATCACATGGGGGCAGAACATTAAGCAGAATCTTACATTAAATTTCCAAATCTGGTCACTGAACCCTAACCATCAAAAAGCAAAACAATAGAACTGCATCTCTGCTTTTTCACTGGTCAGCTGGTGCAAACGTTTCACATGCAGCTGCAACAAATAAAAATATGACCGATCAGTTCACTGCTGTACAGGGAAGAGACCCCCCCCTCCCTACAACATATTTAATTTAATTTCTAAGTGTGTTTTCTGCCCTCTGGTGACAGAAGGCAGAAAAACAAGATAATTTCACCCATCTCAGACAGAGAAGGGTATCTGAGATAAGGAGACTCTATAGCGTGGATATGTGAATTTTGTACAGGAGGCATCTGCCACATCCGGCTTCAGTGAGATGTAAGAGGAAGGCAGTATTGTCACTTATTGGGGGCAGAAGAGACTCAGGGACAGTAAAGGATTTTCTGGCTCGCTCATGCATTCAGTAACAGCATGATCATTTCAGGAAAAAGTAGCCCTTGTCTCTGAGCCCCTCTTCATGAGCAAGCTGTGGTGAAGGAGCACAGAGCTCATGCTGGGATGATGAGACTTTTTGGGTTTTGTAGGCTGCTTATCTTGGTCTTGGATGTGAAATAGGTCACTACAGAAGATTACATAAAAACTCAAAAAGGAGATACACGTGGAAATCTGCTGGTAAGCCAAACAAAATAAACAGAATGACATCCTGGATCAGGTGGAGAGGTCCAACAGAAAAAGCTGAAAGACCAAATAGAAGTTTGTGCAGAGAAAACCTGATGCAACATCCAGACCAAGAGCCCAGGAGCTGTGAGCTTCCTTCTTCATCTCTTCTCAGTGGGACCCCAAGCCCTCCTCCCTCATCTCCACTAAATTACAACCATGAAGAAAATCTGCAACAACTCTCAAATGTAGTCAGGTCTCACAGAGGCTCAAAGTATGAGAATTTACACTTGACTGAGTGCTCAAGAGCAACCCTCAACCTCCAGATATAGAATCACATCCTGTTCCTCTACTCCATATCCATTATCTCCATTGTCTTTATCCAGACCTCAACAGACCCTCCATGTAGGATCCAGTGTTCCCCTGTCTTCATGGATGAGATTGCTGAAGGTTCCATTGTGGCTCATGTACACTTGTAAGCCTACTGCACACTCTGGCTCTCCACAACCTAGGTCGGTCCTGTGATACTGACTAGACTCTTCAGTCCTTTATAAGAAGAAAAAAGCAAAACAGGGAACTAAAAATGTGACAGTGGCCACAGGTGACAATAAGAACAGATCATGCCAACTGGATTATGTACCTATGCAAAGTTATAATGGACCTGCCTTTCCCCGTCTACATAGTGGAAGTAACATGTTTGTGAAATGATAATAAAACTTTAAATATGGGATATTAAAAAGCTCATCTTTGGTTCTCCTTTTCAGTCTGTTCGTCCCCTTCTGTGGTCCTGGGTGTTGCAGTAAAGTCACTGCATAGAGTGACCGAGAGGGGTTTTTGTACAGCCCTGTGTCAGTGTGTGAACCTGCTGACCACAATAATGTCCCACATCTACAGCCTGAATTTCACTGATGGTCAGAGTGAAGTTGATATTGTACCCACTGCTGCTGAACCGTTCTGGAGTTCCAGACTGATATTAGTGAGGTTAGTGAGTGAAGTTAGTGAGGACTTCAGCAGGTTCACCAGGTTTGTGAAGGTACCACTATAAGTTGCCATCAGTCTTGGCACTGAGACTGCTAGCGCTCGGTTTTTATCCTTATAAGTCAGTTCAAGTCGATGTCTGTAAAATCATTTTAAAAACTGAGGTGAAAAGGTGAGGTGGTGGGGTCAGGTGTCCCCCCAAAAATGCTCTTTCATGTGCAGTTTGAACCTCCTAAACATGTGTATGACTTCACCACAAACTGCTACTAAACTTTGTTTTGTTCTACAGTAACTGACAAGCTGTTATGCCACTGCTGTTCTACATGCAAGAAACTACTTAGCAGTCACTGTGACTTTCACTGAGGTCAGTTGGTACCCACAGTAGATGTGCATTTGAGAGTCAACCCTGTGACCTCCCAGTCTAACCAGTTCAACCCCAGTCTGAGTCTTGCGTGATGTCCTTTCCTGTGCCTGTGATGAAGGTGCATTGAGTCTGAGGACCCTGGAGACTCTGTGGTGGCTTACAGCTCAGATGAAGAGTCTCTCAGCTGGATGATGGTAGGAGTCATTGTTTGCTGTGGTGCTGAGCCTGCATCAGGAGTAAAAAAGAAATAAATTTTTGTGGTTTGGATTGTTCTCAGCCACTGAGATGTGTAGCAACATTATGTCAATGACACATTAAAGTGTGCAGAACTGAAAAAGAAGAGAATGATAAGCAGTAAGCATCCTGCCAGCAGCACTTCTGGCAGCACTAATTTCTATGTATCTTAAAGGTTTTAAAAAGCTGTGGGACTGATTTTTAAATAAAATGTCCAAGTTTCTGATTTTTTCACCTCCAGAAATCAGCTGTAGATTTTGGAGCTCAAGTGTAAGCTTATAGATTACTATGGTATTTTTTTTTTAATTCTCACCACATCACTTTTTGTCTTTTTGACACTGAAAAAGAGATGCATGGGATTAAAAAGCAGAAGTTCATGAGCATTTAGATGCTGACCAATCAGGACTCAGCACAGACAAAGTGATAAACTGTAATAACAGAGTAAAAATACTCCTCACCACAAAACACACTTCTGATGTCATTCAAAGACTCACCAGCAGAAGAAGGATGTTCAATTGTCGAGTAAATGATGTCTTGAGGCAACTGAAGAGCATGTTTGTTTGTCTGTCTGCGAGAGGGGCAGAAAGACAGAAACATATAACAGTTATACTATTAGACAAGTTCACGGTCAGGATGCTGTTGGCCTGCTCACCACTAAAACCCCCATCTTTACAAAACTGAGCTCATATGGTCCATCAGATCACCAATTTTTTACCGGGGAAATTCTACGTAAATATCTGACTCAGAGGTAATGCAGTGGGATTTGCGATTCTCACTTGGGGAACATATGAGTGAAAGGCAGCACTTCTAACCACTACAACAGAGAAATTTTAAAGTTAAGCTCTAAATGTATGTTTGTACTATGTTAAAGGTATTAATGAATAGTGGAGTGAATGTTTCTGTGGTCATGAAGATCTGTGAAAGACCAGTGCTGGCCCATCCATTTAGTTTTTTTTTTTTTTTTTTTTAATCGAGCAAACGGATCAGTGGATGAAGCAGTCAATATGAGGTCTCCACTTCATCCTGTAGCACCTGGATAATCCTGGAATCAGCAGTTTTGTGGGGAATTGTACAAGTCTGCAGTGGTGAAGCAAAAGCTGAGTTTTCAGACTACATCTCCATCCCCTCTTGCGGTCATAAGCTTAGGGAAATGAATGAAAGAATGAAATCTTGGATCAAGCAGGTAAGATTATCTATGTCTGTAGGATCACAAGTTCATTATCTAGTTCAGGACATGAGGAGTTTGGTGATTCAGGAGAGCCTTGGAACACAGCTGCTTCTCCTTCAGATCAAGAGGAAACAGTAGAGATGGTTCAAGTGTGCCATCTCTACTTGGGTTCCTACTGTACTTTTACCAGGTAAGGGTTCTTCATAGATGACCCTGACAGAGACCCAGGACCGAAATTAGAGGTAAAATGGATCCCAGAAGAAAAGCTGGACGCCATTGCTAAGGAAGAAAATGTTTGGGCCTACACAGCATGTTTATACCAAAGTACTCAAAAGGACAAGCAGAAGGAAAGTGGAAAGAAACTGACTGAATGTTATTTGTAAGGATTTGTTGCTATTATTGTACACCCGTTTTAAAAAATATTCACTTTTCCAGGTTGTACACATTTTTTTATTTGCACTAAGTTCCTGCCAAGAGACCTACTTAGAAAGATTTCTGTGTGACTAGACAGCAACAGAAACAAAAAAGTTTTGAGTTACGGAAAAAGCTTTATTAACATACTAGTATATTTATTACAATCTGTTTTAAAAAGACATACGACTTAGCGTATCAAAATTAACTGGAGCACTGCATATAATATTCACTCTCACACCATGCAATTGTAAATATCCTCCACACCTGAGTCCCTCACAGCTCAGGTGCCTGCACACCTGTGACACAACAGATTCCACTGTATACCTCCTGTGTTTGGTGTCACACTTTATCCATTTAGCAGGACAGGAGGAACTGGCAAAAGCTGCTCTGGAATAAAGAAGAGATATTTAGAAGTAAACTGAGCATCAGAGCAAGCAATAATAACAGAATAATGTTGAGTGGGTTGTTAACTGCCTGGAAACAAAATTGTTTTAGAACAAACACTTCAAACAAGGTTACACTATAAAAGTTATCTGAATTCAGGTTTGCATGTGAGCAGCAGAAAAAGGTGCTGACCCAAGAGTGGATGCTAAACAGTGTCAGGTGGTCTACAGAAGAGGCTGAGAGGGTGACAAGCAAAACACCCTGAACTGCTACAGGTTCTATGTGAGAATAAAAAAAAAAAAAAAAAAATCATATTTCATTCTTTCTGTAAGTTCCATTTATCACAATAAACATATTGCTGTATATTAATCACACATATTACCTTTCTGAAAAAAAATCATAAAAAAATAAAATGTAAGAAAAACCATTACTTTATATAATAACCATGATTTTAAGCAAAAAAAAAAAAAAAAAAAAAAGGAAGTGGGTCCAACAGTTATTCTTTGACAGTTAACAAAAATAAAAATTTAATCAGTTAAGCTTCAAAAATGTGTGAACTTTCTGTACAGTTTTGGATTCCAATCACCACGACTTGGTAAAATGTACGGTTTTCCGATTTTAAGTCGCTTCAGTTAAATGTTAATGTTTTCAGTTTTTTGCTCTGTAAAATATTATTTTGTCTAAAAATTGCATGAGTTTGAAAATTGGTAGTTGTATTTATCTTAAAATTGGACATATTTGTGACTTCAGTGTTTCAACAAGTTTATTTGTGATTATTTGCTTTTGCTTCGATAGACTGGTGGCTCATCCAGTATCCTTCTGCCCCCTGCTTCCAGCACAGGGTCTGGACCACAGTGGCCCTGCTCAGCGTAAGTGGTTAACAACAATGGATGGGTGGATGGGTGGATGGATGGATCATTTGCATTTACCGTTGTGGGTTCAACCTTATTTGAATTTAAAAGCAGCATAAAGTCAGCCCCATCATTTAAAAAAAATTCACATGCACTCTTTCTGCCATTATCACCTACATAGTGCCTTCGGGAAGTATTCGAACCCATTCACTTTTTCCAGACTTTGAAGAATCTATACACATATTTCACAGTGGATTAAACCAGTTTTCTTTTACCTGTAATGACAAAGTGAAAGCATTAAACTTTTTTAGAATTATTTTGGAAATGTAAAAAAAAAAACTATAGTAAAAAAAACTATAATCTCTCATTTACCTAAAAATCCATATATTTTTCGGTGAAAATGTGCTCCAATGTATTCCTTCTTTTTATGATCTTGACTTTGTGTCGAGAACTTGACTCTTATCTATCTGGCAAATTTGTATATTGGATGTGACTTAGAAAGGCCCACAGCTGATATTTTAAGACACCACGTTTCACTGGGCATGGACAAGTAAAAATCAAGCTATGAGGTCCAAAGAACTCTCCTTAGACCTCCAAGGTAGGACTGTGTCACTGGAGACTTCCCAGGAGGGTGGAGAGGAGAAAGATTTTTGGTACAGCTGAAAGCTGGGCAGGCCCAGAGCTGGCCATTGCCAGCTTCACTTTGAAGGAAAATGAGCCCTAAGTTAATGAAGGACCTCATAAAATCCCAGCCACAGCGACAAAGAGGAAAGGAGGAGATGCTTGATAAGAGTCATGCGGTTGCATTTTGAAACTGGGCTTTGTATTGTGTTCTATATCATTTGCTCTTTTGTGTCTGTTGTTCTGTTTCTATTCCTGTCTTGTGTTCTACTGTATTTTTTATCTTGTTTGCAAGTGGCCTTTGCCAGTGCTGTGAGTTTTACCAAAACACATAATCCAACTTTTTAAAGAACTCTCCAGGCTTTTAAAGAACCACAGGGTGCATATATCTGTCAGATCTTTATTCAGCGCCCTGC
Organism: Heterotis niloticus; assembly: GCA_018136845.1. Taxonomy (NCBI): domain Eukaryota; kingdom Metazoa; phylum Chordata; class Actinopteri; order Osteoglossiformes; family Osteoglossidae; genus Heterotis; species Heterotis niloticus. The sequence goes on from CM030902.1 coordinate 17,137,097, forward strand.
ATCACCTGAGGAGCCCGATGTAAAACAAAAAGAACTGAACCGAATGTAAAATGCACAAGTTTCCACTCCAACACAGCAAGCAACCACCCATGCAAACAAACAAATAAACTGGGCATGTTGTTGTTGTTGTTGTTGTTGTTGCTATTATTATTATTATTATTATTATTATTATTATTATTATTGAACAGCAACTAATAAGAGTTTCTGTACTTAATCTGTACTGAAACTTTTTTATTTAAGTACACTTGATATAACTAAATGGGAATTATTTGTTGATTTTTCACATTTATTTTTATTCACATTTCAATTTTTTATTATTGGTAAGCTTTGGGTAAATGTTTTTGGATCAAATTTGTTGTAGGAAAATATTTAGTTTGGATACTGATATACAGTTTTCATTTTCAAAAGCTATAATTTTCAAATAGCAAATAACTGGCTACAGAATAGCGGTACCACAAGACTGCTGTATCACATAAGCTCTGCTCTTTGGTGCGGTTTTGCATGACCTGATCATAACATTCAAATGAGGTTCAACATTTATTTGTTTCATCTGGGAGGTGAAGGGCACACCTAAGCACTGAAGAGAAGATCCACAGAACCATGGTAAGATTTTATTCTCTCATATTTCTATTCATTTTCACACAACTTAGCTGCAGGATGAGCATTTGAAATATCACCTGTAGAACTGAATAATTTTGGTTTACACGTCATGCGGAGTGGAGTTATGAAGAAACTCAGTTGTAGGCGGCTGGTCCAGTTTGTGCAGCAGTCACAGTCGCTGAGAAAAGGTTCTCGTGTGCACAGCACACTCTGCACATCCCTTGCCGCTTCATCTAACAGACAGCTGGGATGGAAGTGTGGATAGAACTGGATTTAACTGTCAATCCAAAGTACCTTTCAAAAAAAAATAATCTAGTGACTAAAAGCTTAACAGTGCAGATGTCCCTTAACTTATCCTTTGACCAAGCTTTGTTCAGACTTTGGGTGCATGTGGATACTTTAATGTTTTAATTACTTTGAGCTGAAATATATAAATTTACACCACTTGGAGCTAAAAATCAGAAGCAACTGTCTGTATGAATGTGTGTGGCCACTCTGCAGTGGCTGGGTGTCACTTTTAGCATGTAGTTTCATCATCTGCTGCCCCATGATGCTGGGAGAAGCTCTAGACCACAAAATCCTGATCAGGGCAAAGCAGGTAGGGATAATAGATACATAAATGTGATGGATGGATGGATGGATGAAACGTAAAATATATAACTGCAAACTCATTTTTAATTTCAGCTGTTAACTAGTTTATCTCCTGGACATGTGCAATGCTTTTTTGGTAAATGCTAACAAAACCCAGACACTGTAGAAGCAAACTGAGTAAAGGAGGTCCCACACTGGTCCCACAAGTTCACCAGATGATTTTACTCAATAACATTTAGAAAATGCATTTAAAATAAAAACAAAGTAGAAAATGTCAATGTGTTTAATTATTATTTATGATTTTTATTATTTATTATTTTATTATTTTTTATTATTAAATTCTGGTGCAAGACTACACAAATATGTAACTCTGAAGAAAAAAGTAACTGGATGTCTTATAATGTGCATAAAGGTGCTGCCATTCTAGAAAATTCTCGTCTTCTGCAATACCTATGCTGAAGTTCACCGTGCTTATCTCATGTTCTGTCCTCTTACTGTCTGCAGGTCTGTGGTACAAATTTTGGCAGCATTACAAGATACTTTGCATTTATTTATGTAAAAACACAGAGTAGCAGTTTCACATGCATTTTCATTTAGTCAGAAGATTTGTTTGGAAAAGAAGCATTGCTTTTAGACCAGGAGAACAAAATAAATGTGCTTTGGATGTGGCAAGGAAAAAAAAATTCTTCATGAGAATGCAACATGTCACAGCTCTCCATTATTCACCAAGTCAACCACAACTTGGAGAAGAGGCAGCATGACATTGTGTGAACCTCCCTCCTTCTCAGGACCATCCACTGGCAGACAAACCTCACACTGAAACAACAAGTCAGGTGTATCTGTGCTGTAGCCTGAAGTGATGCAGGTCAGGTGACTTTGCTGGTTTATTGGAGTTACAGCATGTCTGAAACAAGCTGACATGTGGAGCAACCTGCTGCAGCATAAAAACAAATGTGTCAGCTCCAATCTCCTGTGAGGCAGAGGCGGCAGCTTCACTACATGCTCAGGAGGCAAATCTGGTTTAGCTTCAGCCTCACTGAATGGAAGAAAATTGAACATGTAGGTTGATTTGAGGTCGGCATTCCCTGTGGCCAGATGACTGTCCACCAGTACACTGACAGGGGTTTACATTTGGTAACTTATTTTTTTTTTTCTTTTTTATTTTAAAAAAAAGGGAAATGGACATTCATTAGAAAATTTGGTATTAAAAAAAAAAAAAAATTAAATTGTAAATTTTAGTATTTTATATCCGTTTCACCTGAAAGGCCTGTTACTCTGTTAAAAGTTGGTCATTCTCTTTCTGGTTTGCCTAAGAAATTCTTAAATGATCTCCTGCAGCCTGTTTACAGCCCCCCCCCCACCACCAAGCATAAATAATCTTTGTAGCAAATCAGGTTTGTCCTGTCTCTGCCTTTCCAGCCTCAGTGTCGGTGGAGCTTCCCTTGTTATATTCCTGCTTTAGTTTGTCTCTGCAAAGGATGCTTCTCACTCATCTGGTCTGCTGCCCTACATCACACTTTACCATCACATAAAAGGGAGTTAAATAGCATAAGTAGTATAAATAAAGTATAAATAGCACCAGTTTGGTTTGTTATTTGATGATAAATAGTAAAATTCTTCATCACCATCACAAACTGTGGACAATTTATAATTTCTAGATAACTGGAGTGAGAGGAAACAGGAGCACTCAGAAAGACCCTGCATATACGGGCACAACATGCAAGCTCTGCATAGACTGAGCTGGACTCGAACCCACACCAGAACAGCCCAGGTGCTGCAAGTCTAAAGCACTACGGTGAAACAGGAAAATTATCTTTCTGTAAATAATTTTCTGTATTTATGTGTCACTATAGACCTCAGCTATGGGGCAGAGTACAGTTCTCCTGCTGATATCAGGTCAGTCATTGGTCTGTATGTTTTGTTATTCCCTCAAAAATGTCGCCCATAAAATTGTGTGTTTCCACTAAAACTCTTCAAAAAAATGATGTTGTAGGTTGTGTTTGTATTTGGTGATTGTGTGTGTTCTGTTCTGCTACTGTGTGTCACAGGGATCTCCATGCTTCACATAAACCTCTGCTATAAGTTTTACTTTGTCAACATCAGCATGAACTGGAATGAAGCACAGAGCTACTGCAGACAGAACTACACTGACTTGGTTACCATTGGCAACCCGGAGGAAATGAACGCACTGGTTGCCACTGTGAACTGCACTGGGTATACTGGATTAGCCTGGATAGGACTGGAGAACCTAGATAAGTGGCAGTGGTCCCTGGCAGAGACAAGTTTCTACGCTGATGGGGAGGCAGAGTACAGGAACTGGAAAGATGCGCAGCCTGACAATTATCAAGGGAAAGAAAACTGTACAGAGATGAAGCCTGACGGGACATGGAATGATTTGCCCTGTGACTATAAAATGTCATGTATTTGCTTTAATAGTGAGTATTTATCATTGACCATTTACTAAAGCAGTTATTTTTCTTAAATAAGAGTCAATGGTACTTTTTATGCAAAATCAATACTGCTGTTCTGTGAAAAAAGTAAGTACACCCCATGAGACTGTGAGCTTTTCAGCATATCAGCACTTATGGATATTTGATATTTATTTTAGTAATATTGACTGAAAAATGTAATCCAATTTAACAAATGGCAGTGAAAATTATTTGCAGTCATTTGCGCCACAAAAAGACCAAAGATTCTGTCTGTGGTGGAAAAAGTAAGTGCACTGATGTCAGTAAGCTGCTGTTGCCCCCTTCAGAAGATCTTTTTCTGCAGCAGTAGATCACAGCAACATGAAGGCAGATGCCAAAGCCATACGTCCAAAATGTACAGCTCAAATGATATATTAGAGGTCTTTTTTGAAAATTTGAATGAGCTCCCTTTCAATGAACTTGTATCTTATCATAGTCACATGATAGGTGAACCAAAGTGCCAGGAACACCTATACACTTAAACCACATCTGCGAGTACCCTGGAAACAGCCTACAGAGATGCACTGCGGAAGGTAGATCCTGTGGCTGAGCTTGAAGTTTTGCTCCTGGATGCCTGGCGAAGTGCAGGCTGGGAAAACTGTTATGCTTATGGCTGAGCATTCAAGATGACTGAAGGACACGACAAAGTTAGGTGCTCATGTCTCCCTCAAGGCATCACAGGAGTAATTTCCAACACTAAAATAAAATAAAATAAAATGCAGAAGTCAAGTCTTCTGAGTGAGGTTGTAATAAAATGATGAAGCTGTGGATGTTTACAGAACTGTGTATTACATCTTCTTCTTCTTCTTCTTCTTCTTCTTCTTCTTCTTCTTCTGATTCATCTTTTGACTGCTCCCTTTAGGGGTTGCCACAGTGAATCAATTGTTTCCACTTCTTCCTGTCCTCTGCATCTTTCTCCATCACACCCACCAACTGCATGTCCTCCTTCACCACATCCATAAATCTCCTCTTAGGCCTTCCTCTCTTCCTCTTGCCTGGCAGCTCCATCCCTAGCATTCATCTCTCGATATATCCAGAATCTCTGCTCTACACATGTCTAAACCAATGCAATCTCGCCTCTCTGACTTTGTCTCCAAACCGTCTAACCTGTGCTGACCCTCTAATATACTCATTTCTAATCCTGTCCATTCTCGTCACACCCATTGCAAATCTTAACATCTTTAACTCTGCCACCTCCAGCTCTGCCTCCTATCTTTTGGTCAGTGTCACCGTCTCCAACCCATATAGCATAGCTGGTCTCACTACCATCTTGTAACCCTTCTCTTTCACTTTTGCTGGTACCCTTCTGTCACAAATTACTCCTGACACTCTTCTCCACTCACTCCACCCTGCCTGCACTCTCTTCTTCACCTCTCTTCCACACTCCCTGTTACTCTGGACTGTTGATCCCAAGTATTTACATTCATCCACCTTTGCCAACTCTACACCCTGCATCCTCACTACTCTTCCGTCCTCTCTCTCATTTATACACATGTATAAAGGTCCTGAGGCAGAACAGCAGCCCCAAGCCATAATGCTTCCACCTTCATGCTTTACAGTTGGTATGAGCTTTTTCTAGTCAACTGCAATTTCTGTTTTTTACCAAACATCGGTTTCTACATTGTGAACAAACACCTGTACTTTCATCTTATTCAGATTACAGCATTCCTATACTTCTGACCTTCAGCAGAGTTTTGTCTGGCAAACTTCAAGTGTGCATCTGCATTATTTTTTGAGATCTGACGCTTCTTCTCTCTTCCCAACCTCACAAAAAGGGCAAAGCTGTGCACTCTCTTCAAGATGGTCAACTCAGGCATTTCTATAAGGCAAGACTTGCCTGTAAGTCCTGTGATACTTTCTCCATTTGTAGATGACCTTTTGGAGAATGGAGAGATAGATGTTTGCATGATGTAACCACACACTTGAGGTGTAAAGACTAAAAGCAGACCACAGGTTTCTGATCCAGTGGCCTCCCAGTTACTCTCTAGGTTACAACTGTTTACCCCTGTTTTGCTGCACCTGACAAATTGTATGCAGTTGATGCAATGATAAAAATAGGAGTGAACTTTTAGCACGCAGGAAATTGCATTTCTGTTGGTTTAAATGGTACAAATGAGTGTAACATGAGTTTTCACAGTATTTTTTTTATTCTATCACCTTTATTAGAATTGTAAAAATGTCAGTCAGATAACATTTGCTGTGACCCATCAGCTGCTTGGCCTGTTCAGGGTTTGTAGTCTATCCTCGAGACACAGGGCACATGGCTAGAAGACTCCCAGACCACCACAGGGTAGCTGTACACAGACACCTTCTTCCAGCCATTTAGGTGACCGATTATGCTGGCACTGTGAGAGGAAATAGGAGCACCCAGAATGCATGCCATCTCAGACATGCAAGTTTCATGCAGACAGAGCTGTGTTTAAAGCTGGACCTGAACAGTGGCAGAGTTGTGAAGCAGCATTGCTGTTGGTGGTTCAAAAATTAAAAAGAAAAGCAAACTGTGTCATGGGGTGTATTCAGTTTTTCATAGTATTGTGAATGTATGTTTAAAATCTTTTACATGTAGTTTCTGTCAGACATCTCTTTAGAAAGAAATGAAAAATGTATCCATTTATTAATCCAGCTGTATCTTTACAGACAGCAGTAAGCCTGAGCAGAGATTCATCCTGGTCAATGACAAAAAGAAATGGAACGATGCTCAGAGCTTCTGCAGGCAACATTACACAGACCTGGTCAGTGTGAGGAACCAGACTGAGAACAACCGCATACAGAAGATGGTTACAGCATACAATGCGGTGTGGCTGGGTCTGTACAGAAAGGGCTGGCAGTGGTCAGACCACGGGAACTCCTCATTCCGCTACTGGGCTCCAGGAAAACCTGATAATAAGAATAAAGATGAGAACTGTGCTGTAACCCAGATGACTGCGGGATATCAAGGAAGATGGGAAGACCGATGGTGTGGAGAAAGAAACCCCTTTCTCTGCTATGATGGTGAGTTCTGTCTGAGAGCAGTTTTCTGTTCTTAGTGGTTATGAGGTATATTTTTTATCATATTTTTATCTTTCACTTCTCATTTTTTCACTGCTTATGATGTTTACTGCTTTTATGCAGGAGTGTTTTAAGAGCTGTGTCCCCGTACTTTTGTCCATATAGTGTACTTAGTTGTTGCACAGCATGTTGAACAGCAGCACTGAACCAGCACTTCATCACAACTCCTGTGTGATGCTGTAGTGTTGAACGTGAAGTAATTTTTTGCAGTTCCCCAGTATGTTTCTTGCCACACACACAAATGAATTCCTCGGTGAATCAAAATGCTTTCTTGTTTTCTGGATTGTTCAGTTCGTACAGGAAAGAGAACATTGGTGAAGATGAAACTCACCTCTGAGACAACATTGAATCCTGCCTTCACCGATCAGGTCTTGGAACAGGTAAGTCAGCATTTCCTCTTAAAGCAGTGACTGCAGAATAGCAGACTAATGGCATTAAATGGTAGGTAATGGTGCACATTTTGATCCTGCAGCTTCAGAAGGAACTGATCGAGCAAGGGATGTCAAAGGATGCCAAGCTACAATGGAGAACTCAACCAAATGGACAAATTTTCAGTCAAGTGGGATTGTAGAAGAACAGGATCACAACACCCTGGCATTAGAAAAATCATAGCAGCCAATTGTCCTGTATGAAGCCCAGTGTGCAGCATTTTAGCAAACCTTCATGGTGTCATTATAATGTTAGACTGTTAAGCAGACAAGCTTTTAGTATTTGCATTGAGCATGACATTTGTTTTGCTTTAAGTAGGAGGATAGAAGGCCAGGTCTACTTTGCAAAACTTTTTAACCCCAGGAATTGCTTTTTAGAGGGCTGGATGCCCACAAGTTTTTCATATCTACAGTCATTTATCAAACAGCTTTGTAGAAGGTTATATGCAAGTTAGATTTTGTTTATATTATTTTGCAATAACTAATACAGTACAAGTAACTGCCATTCATAATAACTAAACATTATATTTATCATTTCTAATAGACGTGTTTTCACTGGAGCAATTCTAGTGCTATAGAGTATATAGAGTGATGTGAGGTAGGATTCAAGAGCAGAGTTTATGTACAAAAGTGGTAAAGAGCAAAGGTGCAAAAGTGCCAGAATGGTGCAAGACATAAGTGAAGATTTAAGTGCATTGAAACAAACAAACTTGAAAAATGAAAAATTAAGGCATGCGTATTCTGAAGACTTGAATAGATGGAAGGTAAACTCTTCACAGGGGCACACAGAGCAGGCAGCAAGAGCAAGGAGCAGGGACACAAGAAGAGTTAGATATGGCAAAGCATGGAATCCACAACCTGTCTGCTTCTTGATTCTCTTTCAAAGCCTTATTTTCTAAACTGAACTGCTGAAATATTTCCATTCTGTGTACTGAGTCATCCTGGGTTGCTCCTGTGAGGACCTGTGATGGTCTTTTGAGATAATACACATGACAGTACCAGATTGCACAGGTCAGGAATGATGGGTGGTTCTCTCTAACTAATACCTCTGTTCCTCCAATGCTAACTTAGAGGTCAACAACTCTTAGTTACCCACATCAAAGTTTCTTTCTGCTGGGGACAGCTTGTGGTAGAAGAAAGTGGAAGGACAGCTATAGAGGGATGCTTTGTCTCTGGCAGAATTATGACCCCCCCCCCCATACCTACTTCTGAGGCAGTGATGTCCAACATGAAAGATCATGAAGGTCTGAGGTTTGTAGAAATAGGAGCACTGGTGAAAGGTTCTTTGATGCCTTAAAAACTGTAACTGCCTCCATAGATCTCCTTGAATTAGCCCCTTTAAGGTACCTGCATCAGTACAAAAACCCCATATACACAGGTTATAAAAAATGTGAAACATGAAAAAAAAATGTTGCAGTCCAACAGTGCACTACCGTAGTTTGGTGCCATGAAACCATCGCTGACGCTTTCTTGTGGTCCATTTCAACCCCCTGAGGCTGTAACACAAACCTTGGAAAAATTTTTTTGATGTCCCTTTTAACATAAAGCTGGTTGTGAGGGTACCATTTCAACACAACATGAATATGAGTGATGAGTTTCTCATATGAGCAAGAAAACACCAAGATCACATAAATTGATCAGTACAAATTGGTTAATCATATCTATGAGTATTTCATTGACCAAGGCCTGGAAAGACTGAGGATGGATTTGCCAAAGCAAAAGGTATGAGCAGATATTTGTAGTTACACATGGCAGTTCCAAATGCTGTCTTTTACTCATTCCCATTGCAGATCCTAATGAAATTATAAGTGATGCAGAAATCCAGCTTTGTAAATATCTTGATCCCACTGTTCTTGAGCTAAAAAAATCAGTTGTAAAGGGTGAGGGTATTTGACAAAAATGGCATTCAGCTCTCTTTAGTCAATGCTTATGTTTTTTTCAGTTAAAAAAATCAGTGCTGATGGACAGGTAGAGAGGTAGAGTCTTCCTGTGATGGGAAGAGTGGATATACTCTTCTCCAAGGAAGACTAGTGTCTGGTGAAGGTCTAAAATACAATTCCAAGAGTTATGAGATAAGAAGACTGATAGGTGGACCTTACTGAATACATGGGGTTATTTGCAGAGGTGCATCAGCACTTGGGCTTCAATCGATGCTGCTGTGCAAGGTAATATGAGAGAAGACCTTATGTATTTTGTGTTTATTCCTGGACAGCAAATCCCCTGAGTTCTATGAAAATACAGGGTCATGGGTGGCTAACCATGGACATCCTAAAATTAGAAGACTACAGGGCAATTGAATTGTTTCCATGTGAAACAGCCCAACCTGTAAAGTAACTTGCTCTAAAATTCCACAACCCCAGAAACACAGTTACCCCCAAGCCTCTGAGGCTGTAAATGTAGCCAAAAAAATTCCCTGCTGCACCACTGTTAACAAGTACCTTATTGTTATATAGAGTTCAGATAATGAGGAATTTCAGTCCATGAAAAGGAGCAATGAAAAATATTCAGTCTTTGAATCATTGCTGAAAAGGTGGAAACATTTCCATGTGTAAGGACAATGTTTATGTAAAAACAAAACAATTCCAGCAAAAAAATAAATAAATAAATAAAATCTTGTCAAATACTTGGGACTGAATAAAAAAAATATAAAACACATGAATCAGAACAATTGTGATGATTGCAATGTTGTTCCTCATCCTCCTTTATTTGGAAGCAAGAAACCGGAAGTTGGCTGGCTGGCTGGGGTGAAACCCAGTAATGTGCAAGTACACAACTCTACATACACTTAAGACTAACCTCTTTTTTCTTCATTTTCAGTGTCATTAGTGTGAAAGAAACATTTACAGTCTGCCTGTATATACTTCCAAGGATTCACTCAGCAAACTCTTCCGTTCACCCCAGTATTGCCATATAAAAATACCCATGGGTGTGAATTTTATTGCATTCTTCTGTCTGTGACTCGCTCTCCTTCATGCACTGAATACTGCATTTGTAATTTTTCCCCAGTTTAACATCCAGATAGCCACACTGGACAGTGTTGGAGCCGAAGTGGAAAACGACATCTAGCCAAGCCCTTCTCACCAGGAAACTGATATTAAGTCTGAAAAATAAAGAACATTCCAACAGAGAACAGCAAAGATTTTAAACTCTCATACTTTAATATACAGCAGAAACAAAAGCAAGCAAATGTTACAAAACACATATTATCGGCTAACTTTATTGTTCTCATGAAAAGAATTCCCAGTAGTTCATTCCATTTCTATCTATTAAGGCCATGCAAAAAACATCCATAACTCAACTAATTCAAAAAGCAATGTTTTATTATTCTGTGAAGGGGAATCTCCTGCAAATGCATTGCAAATAAACAGTGCTGCTCCACTCCTTTTGCATTCTCATATGCACTATAATACTGTGGATACTGCTTTCTACCCCGTTCACTTGAGTACATGTCTTGTTTTTTAAATCCTCATCTTCCATAGTTATGCTTCATTTATGGCAGAGTATGAAGTTAAAGGTTGGGTGTGACAACGGCTAACTTAAAGGACAACAAGGTTGCAAGGACACTGTTTTCAAGCACAGTCAAGTACTGAGGTGTTGTAAATGTTTAAATCATATAAATCTAAAAGTAACCACAAAACATTTAACTAATGCAAAATAAACTATATATATCTAAATTTTAGTATGTGGTGTAGAGAGATACTAACAAAACAGAACCCAGCTTAGTAATAAAGTCAGTAGTTTATGACTGCAGCACAAGGAAGTAAGTCTTTAAAATGTATTGGGTTATTATTCAACCAGGGGAGTGAAGTAAACTTAGCTCTACTTTCTGCTAAAGGGCAGAGGTCACAAAAATGAAAATGCATTCATCGAAACTTAATCTCCCGACAGGTAAGACCTGCTCTTTTCAAATCTTTCTAGTGTAGTAATTCTTATGAAAAGCTGTTGCTTTACTTCAAATTAAGATTTAAAAAATTATACTAATAAATAATAAATTTAAATATTCTTATGCTAGTCCATGTCTAAAATTAAGATTAAGTAGGGCAGTAAGGGGTGGACTTAGTCCTTGTAACTTTTCTGACATTCATGATAACAAACAAAACACATAAGACTTGAATGAATCTCCATCAACTAAAACATTAAAATTTGACAAAGTTTACTAAAAAACAGCAAAAACAATGTAGACGCTAACAAAGATGTGAAACAAGCAGCCACCCAGTCTTAAAGGTAACGCCATTTGAGTTATACAAACACACCTGGTCTTCATTTCTTCCTAACATTACGCCCCCTTCTAGGTGTCCGACTTTTTAGGTACTGGGGGTGAAGCAGTTGCGCATACTTTGTATGCTACCATCCAGATAGAACTCCAGGAAACAAAACCAAGGGGTTTTCACTATTTGTTATTGCAGGGAAAGTTAGCGATACACTGAGAATGTAATGTACTTTATATACAAGAGAACTGTAGTCAGGGGGTACCCGAATGAACAAACTGCCTACACAGTTGTGAGAAAAAAAAACCTTGCATGCAGGCAGTTGTTTGCACAGGAGGTGGGGCCAGCAACTTAGTATTCATTTCACTCATTTGAAAGGACAGTAGGAGGAAAACAAACAAACAAACAGACAAACAGAAGCAACACAGCACCGTGACACTAAAAAAACAGATTCTGCTATTAGTCCAGAAGATGGATCTGGTTTAACCCTACCTGTTGCTATCTAGACATACAGTAGATGCAAAATGGCAATAAGGTAAAAACATTTTCTTGCGCCAAAGGAACTTTCAGACTAACTTCATTGTAGTAGAAAATTATTTGAACCTTGGATTGCAGTGCATCTGATATTCATTTTCAGATGATAGCAACCAGAAATGCTTGATGCTGTAAGAATAAGACTGTGACTTTTATTTCCCATCAGTCAGATGCAAGATGGGTAACCTAGCTCACAGATGTCTGCTTGTGATCTTCTTTTGCCTCTCTGACACAATGGCAACAAGTAAGTTGAAAACCAGACTTTTACTGCTCATGTTTAAGGATCAGGATCAACCTGCTTTTGCTTACTGAATGATGTTTTAAGGACTGTAAATTTACCTGAAATTAAATGACACATAAACACGATCTATTATTTAAAAAAATATGTATTATTAAATTTGTTTGGCAACCTTGCAAATGAGTTACCACAGAACTATTAAATTTTCTGAAAGCTACAACACACCATGGAAGTTACATGAGTAATAAGAACACTAAAACAAGCCTAAATGCAAAAACTAAATGAGGAATAAGAGCTTTTATGGGTGGTACAGGACAATAATACTAGCTTCTCTCCCCATGCAGAACCAAAAGGCAGCTTTACAGTCATTGTCCCCTCCGCACCCATGGTCACCACAGTTGGCAGTGATGTCATTCTTCTGTGCCATCTCTCTCCGGAGATGAGTGCTACTTCTAAGGAGGTCCGATGGTTTAAAGAGAGTTTTACCAACCTGGTCTACCTGTGGGAGAATGGAAAGATGACAACAGGAAAGCACTATGAGGGCAGAGTGAGCCTGTTTCCTCAGGAGTTGCAGAGGGGAAACATGTCCTTGCTGCTGAAAAATGTCCAGGTGTCTGATGGAGGGGAGTACAGGTGTCACGTCAGTGATGCATCTTGGTATGAGGAGCCATCAATGAACCTGCTGGTTACAAGTGAGTCCTAGCTTAATGGATATAGCACTTTCCATTCATAGTTTACTTTGTTTGGCCTGTTTCCATATTCAAGATGACTTTATAGGAGACAAATGCAATCTCCATGTTCCGGTGGGATTTAAACCTTTATTAGGGTTAGCAGGGTACTTAGATATGCTGTTACATTTGTCTGCCCTACTCTAGATACTGCTGCCTACTGAGAGATGAACTTTACTTTTGAAAAGACTGGTGAGCATATTCTAGGCTGCTGAGATATGAGGATGGATGTGAAGCCCACTCACAGTGATATACCTGTTCTTTCCCAGCTTGGGGCACAATTCCCGACATCAAGGTGATTGAATCAAGCACTGACTCACTGGTGCTGAACTGCATCTCAGAGGGGTGGCATCCTGAACCCAGGATGTTCTGGAGGGATAAGCATGGACAGAACCTTAGCAGCCAGACAGAGAAGTCCAAGCAGATGGCAGTAGGTGGGACATACAGAATGAGCAGTCGCCTGACCCTGAAGGTCACCGATGGGTTTCGAGTGGAGTGTGTCTTGGCAGAGCCCTCACAAGGAGTGCGGCTCTTCTCTGTAGTTCAGTTTAAGGGTAAGTTTATTGTTATGAAAGTTGCACCATGTCCACAACAATATTTCAGACCAAGATGGGTTGATGGCATTGATGTTTAGATCTGAGCAGATACGTTCTCTTGCTGGGAATTACCAGCAAGAAGTGGCAGCTATAGAGTTCGTAAAACGTATTAACCCTCCCCCCCAGACTTCTTCATGTGTTATTCTGTTACAGCAGCTCCAGTTTCTTCCTAGTGTCTAAGAACATGCATGTCAGTTTGACTCGCTGATGTTCCACTCAGGGTCTACCCATTCCTTGCTGTGCATGGTGTTTCTGGGATGAACTCTGGAAGGACAGAATGCTGACTATAATTTACAGTAACTGAACTTGGATGGATGTACAGTATTACATTACAATATGGAGCCATGATGCATTTTACTGAGAATTTTTTCAAGTTTTCAGCACAGATCTTTCTACATAGATACTTTCTAATGTGAGACTGAAAGTTGTCACTTTTCTAAATAGTGAAAAAGAGGAAGTTATTAAATTCAAGTATTCTTCTCGTGGTCACAAAATGACTTGTTTGGTGTCCATCTACTGTATGTGCAGCTGAGGTCTTCCGCATGACATCAGAATAAGTACACCTGCTTCTGAGATGTTTATCACTTTCTAGTATCTTTTTGAGGAAGTGTTCCACTTTGAAAGCCAAAGAATATTCTAAGTTGATCCAAGACAAAGTTGGGACAAGAGTAGAAGAAAGTTTCTTAGGCAATTTCATGCTGTAACACAATAAAATGTGAACAAGTCCAACACAGTCCTTTTTTATAAGTTTTGTATTTGGTTGCATTTTTTAAACTATAGAAAACCTCCACAAAAAGTAATTTGAGAGAGCTGAATATTTTTTTTTATTATTATTAATACATGTTTTATGCATGTATACATGCCCATGACCAATGCTTTTACTGACCAGCACTTGGCAAAACTGCAGTAACTATTATGTCTCCACCCCACAGAAGAGCCCTTCTTCAGCAGTCAGCAAGTCATACTGTACATCTCTCTCACCCTTGCCATCTTTGTTCTGCTCTTGATATTTGGTGCTGTTTATATCTGGAAAATAAGAAAAGGTATCTTGCTTCATTCTGTATCTTCTCATTCATTTAGCTCTACTTCAGCCTTTGACTTTTCTGTTTCTTAAAAACATTTGTTTATAATATTTAATACACAGTTAGTAGAGCAAATGCATGGGGTTTGGGTACAGACAGGTTTGAATGCAGCATTGCCTGTGTTAAATGAATGTGTTTGTGGGTGTTTCCTCCCACTTTCCAAAGACATACATGCACCTACCCATGGTGAACTTCCCTCACATTGTGTGCCTCCTGGATAGGCACTGTGATACTGATTTAGCCAAGCACCTATTAATAGTGAGTAAAACATTGTAAATGACTGTACTGTAATAGACAAATTTTTGGTTTTCACAAACTGTACAGATTTTGAAACAGTTTAAGCACTTAATTCCCACCTACAGTATACTTTCATTTCTCATAAACATTGTTATTCATTATTATATTGAAGTCATTTTAGAAAGTTTGACTTTCTTTATAGCGTTGCTTGTTTAGACTATTTTATAATATAATATTTTAGGGATGAAAACTCAAAATTATATCAGTATGTGCCTAACTGTAATCTAGTCACTTCTTATATCTTTTCAGATTTTTTACAGAAAATGAGCAAGAGTGGTAAGTGTGAAACATTCTGGTGATTTTGCAATTTCTCAGAAAAAAAAGACTACAGAAACCGTTTGTGGGAGAATTTACAATGTAGATATACTGGACTGTACCTGCATTTCTACTTGCAGAGTCAAAGGAAAAAGAGCTGAAGGAACTTAAGGACGGTACTGTTTATTGCAGATCTTGCACTTTGATGTAAAATCACATATTTGGTATGAAAAGTCCTTTTGAAACCATGTGCATTAACTCAGCTGTGGTTTTCTTTGTGCAGCTAACAAAAAGCAGCAGAAGGAGCTGGGTATGTGCATGAGTGAGACCATTTAAAACATAGACATTTTATTACAGCAGTGGTAATGTTATTGTTGTACAGTGTGACCTTCTGACTATGTCTATAACCAGATACTGTGAAGACCATCACCGACACTGTTAAAACCATCCCAGAGTCAGGTATGTTTTACTTAGGTTTCCCAGTTGTACTTGATACAATGCCCAAATATTTGCTATTTGAAGAACTTAGCCCAGTTCTTTATGATTATGTTTAAACAGATTTTTGTAGATTATGAAGAGCTCTTGGATTACATTAAAATGTGCTGTCAAAGCATCATGTTGACGTACTGAAGTCATAACTGCCGATCTCTTCATATGAAACTTTTTTTCATGTTGTCTCTACAAAACAATGTCATTGCAAGAGATTTATTTCAAGTGTCCTTGATTCATTGCAAAGGCAAAAAAAATGAGCAGCAGCCAGTGCTTAATTTTATGAGAACAATGAAAAAATTATTTGGATGCTCAATGCAGTATTTTTTCTGGCTAAAACAATGCAAGAGTTCCATCCATAAACTATGATTTAATCCAGTTCTGTAATATTTGCTCTCATATTTTGTACAGCAATGACTCTGACTGAATATGTATTGTGTTTTTATAGTGTGGAAGCTCATCTCTAAACATGAAGGTAAGTTAACAGACTGAATTACTGTTACTTATGTCACAAGACCTAAACAAATTTGACCAAACATATTATTTCCATTGGTGAGCTAAATAAACAGGCCTACTTTAAAGTGGAAATTATCCAGTGCACTCCATTTACAAGCAAGATGGTTATAAGATCAATTTGCTTATATGCAGGTTGCACATCAGTTCCATTTGAATTCAGGCCAATTATATGACTCCATCTACACTATAAGCAACTGAAATAAGCAGAAAATCCAGCAGCATATATAAGCTGACCTTACGCAAGACATAGACCATCAATGGTTGACAACATTGCTCCTTAAAGAACACACTCTGACCCCCTGGTTGCTTAACACATATAGACGCTGCCTGGTGTCAAAAGTTTAATTTGATAAAATTTAGGTGAGCATATCTGATGCGGTGACATTCACAATGGCCTTGCAGAGCTTTCACACTGTATGGGCTTACTTAGAAGCTGCTGGCTGTGACTTGTATGAACATTTTTATGTTCTATCAGATCACATTTATGACACTAATAAGCAGATTTCTGTTCAGAAGGCTTTTTCCATTATGTTTAGCCTGAAAATGTTAGAACACCAGCAACTCTGTGTAATGATGTTCATTAAACTTATAGCATGCATTCTGTGCTCTAGAAAATAGCAGAAGCTTTAAAATGGTTTTGTTTTCAATTTTTTGTACACTCAATCTTTGTTGGTTGCAATATCACATTAAGGGTAGGAAACTATCTGAGATAATGTTGGTTTCTTTTTCTGCATCAGAAAAACCTGCAAAAAAGGGAGTGTACAGGCTTTTGACCCGCTGTAAATAGAGTGTACTGTATTCTTTATTTTATAAATGTGTCAAGGCATATAAGCATATGTGTAAATATAGTCATATAAATATAGATTGTTGGTTTAAGATAAAAAGTTTAATCTTTAATTAATAGGTAATCCTGGACTGTAAAATAGGTCATATTTCATAAAACTGACTGTTTTAATCCCAGGGTGGCATCTGATTGTGTTTTCAGCTACTTTAGAATATATACTGTACACCACTGTTTAAAGGCTAAAAGAGCTATACTGCATATATTGCTTTGCACAAATGCATCTGGTAATCCCATGAATTCAGGAGCTTTATAGTTCACAAACTCAGTGTTTCTTTTACAGCTGATGTAATCCTGGACCACAACACAGCTCATAAACACTTGGCTGTGTCTGAGAATGGGAAGTCTGTTAAACATCAGGAGAATTCTCATGTGTCGGACAGTAAGTCAAGATTTCAGGGCCCTCGTGTGCCCTGTGTCATGGCCACCACTGGGTTTAATACCGGGAATTACTACTGGGAGGTGACTGTGACTGAGAAGACTGACTGGTATATTGGAGTAGCTGCAGAAGATGTCAAGAAGGACAGAAACATTCCTTTTACTCCACAACATGGATTTTTCGTATTGAGATTGAACAACAAAAATCTAACTGCCTCCATAGACGCTGCGACCCCGTACTCTCTCGCTAATGAATTGATACCACAAACACTGGGTGTGTTTGGGGACTTTAGCGAAAAGGAGATTTCATTTTACAATGTGGAGCAAAGGTGCCATATTTACACTTTCAAAGACTCCACCGCAAAGAAACTCTATCCATTCTTTGGTCTTCCTCCTCAGTGTAAGCACCCAATCTCCATCATCACAAAAAACAGAAGCTTGGCTGCAGGTGTTGTAATTGATCCTGTAAAAAGTGACAAGCAAACGGTGACTGGTGACCCCATAACTACCAAATATCACAAAGAGGACCAGACAGCAGCCTGTGGGGAGGAGTCTGTGCCACTGGTTGGGGGAAACACTGCATTACCGGAATGTCAAGATGATAAAACCTCTCACAGAGGTGGTCCACACCCTGAGAAAACAGAGAAGAAAAAGAGTAGCAAAATGAAATTACTAAAGTTTAAATTCAAATCCAGTGAGCAGTGTGTAGAGGTTATAAATGAAAAGCAGGCAGAGAATTCTAGGTTCAACAGGGAGACAGATGAAACTTTGGGAGAAAGACAGGAGGAAGTGCTTAACAGTTGTGACCCAAAAAAGAAGAAAGGTAGAAAATAAAAATGGTTGAAATTCAATTTAAATGAAAAGTATGTACAGGAACAAAAAAAAATGTTGAGGAGTCTGAAGGATTGATGGTGGTCAGAAATAAGGCGTTAGAAGGAAGACAAGAAAACAGAGAGCATGATGTTCCTAACCTAAGCTCTGATGGAAAAGACAAAAAAAAACAAGGAAAGCCCCTGTGCCTGTTGACAAGAAGGATGTGAATGTTACACATACACTTACTTTGGACAAAAACCTCAGTATAGAAAAATATAACACACAAGGGGAACAAACAGCCCTAAAACAGACCAGACTCTTTAGAGCAGAGAATGGACTCAGATGCATACAAGTGATAAACATCCACCAGACCACCAGAAGTCTTTTCAGTGCTGGCAATCTAGCTGTTGGTGGGAGTGTAATGTTAGATATTGACACTTGAGTCAAAACAGACACTATAATATTCTGCAAATACTTAAAATTACTTTAAACAGTATCTATAAATTAAAAAAAAAAAAAAAACTATGGAAATCAATAGGTTGTAGAAGCACCTTTAGCAGGAATAACTTGAAGTAATCATTTTCTGTATGACTGTATCAGTCTCACATTGTTGTGTAGGAATTTTGGCTCACTCTTCTTTACAACATTGCTTCATTTCATTGTGATTTGCAGGCATTCATTTACACACAGCTCTCTTAAGGTCCCACCACAGCATTTCAGATGGGTTGTGGTCTGAACTTTGACTGGGCCATTGCAACACCTTGATTCTTTTCTTTTTCAGCTATTCTGTTGTAGATTTGCTGGTGTGCTTGGGATCATTGTCCTGTTGCATAACTCAATTTTAGCCAAGCTTTAGCTTTCAGACAGATGGCCATACATTTGACTCTAGAATATTTTGGTATACAGAGGAGTTTGTGGTTGACTCAATGACTGCAAGGTGCCCAGGTCCTGTGGGTTCAAAACAAGCCCTCCACCACCGTGCTTGCTATGAGGTGTTTGTGCTGATATGCTGTGTTTTGTTTTCCCCAAACGTAGTGCTGTGCATTATGGCCAAACATCTCCACTTTGCTGTTGTCTGTTCATAGGACATTGTTCCAGAAGTCTTGTGGTTTGTTCAGATGCAACTTTGCAAACCTAAGCCATGCTGCCATGTTCTTTTTAGAGAGAAGAGGCTTTCTCCTGGCAACCCTTCCAAACAAGCTATACTTGTTCAGTCTTTTTCTAATTTTACTGTTATGATCTATAACATAACATGCTAACTGAGGCCTGTAGAGTCTGATATGTAGCTCTTGAGTCTATTGCAATTTCTCTGAGCATTGCACAATCTGACCTTGGGGTGAATTTGCTGGGATGTTCACTCCTGGGAAGATTGGCAACTGTCTTGAATGTTTTCCATTTGTGAAGAATCTTTCTCTGTAGAATAATAGACTTCAAATTCTTTGTAAATGGCCTTATAACCCTTCCCAGATTGTTGGGCAGCAACAATTGCTTCTCAAAGATCATTGCTGATGTCTTTTATCCCTGGCATTAACACACACCTGAATGCTCCAGACCAAAAAACTTCCAAAAATTCTGCTTTTATAGAGGTGGTCGCACTTGCTGATGATGAGTCAAGTATATTTGGATTAGCAGAACCTATCTGCTACTTACCCTCTTCATTCCTATGGGAACAGTAAGGGTGTACTTTATTTTGCCCACACTGCTTCTGCATTTTGGCTTAGTTTTTGTTAAATAATGACACGGTGTAATATGTCATGTGTTGCTGTTCATCTGAGGTTGTATTTACCTACTTTTAAGACCTGCTAAGGACCAGATAATTTTTTTTTTTTATTATATCCTAATATGTAAAACTTTAGAATTGAAAGAGGGTGCATTTTCTTTTTCACATGACTGTACATGGGAACTGTGCCAGGGAGAAACCTTTGTTGTCCAAAAAGAACATCAGGTGAAGACTAAATTTTGCCTACGAACACTTGGGCAAAGACTTCTGGAATAATGTGCTCTGGTAAGATGAAGCAAAGCTATGGTTATTTAGCTATGGTAGCAGAAGAGAAGTTTGGCAAATACCAAAGAAGGGATTTGACCAGAAAAGCCTGATACCAGCTGTAAAGCTTGGTGGTAAAACTGTAATGGTTTGGAGCTGCTTTGCTGCATCAGGGCCTGGGCAGCTCACCATCACAGAAAACAGCATGACTTTGTCAGTGTACTAGAGGGTGCGTGAGAATAATCTGAGACTATCTGTCAGAAAATTGAAGCTCAGTTGAAGGTGGACCTTGCACATGACAATGACTTTTAACATAACAGCAAATCTACCAAGAATTGGTTGAAAAGAAAGAAATGGAAGGTTCTGGAATGGTCAAGTCAAAGCCTGGTTTTGGATCCTATCAAGATGTTGTGGGTTGTACATATACTTTCTTCATGTTCTACAGCTAATATTTTATAATGTTACTCTTTGATTCCATGTTTTCTTTTTATAAAAATATTGCTTTTAGCATTAAATTGTTTGAACTGTAACAATCTATTAAATGAAATGGTAATTCAACTGGGCATTGATATGGAACTTTTTTATGACTCAAAAGCATTGTGAACAGCATGGCCACATACAGTATATACAGTACATACATCACATCCAGTTTACAAATCAGGTTGCTCTCAGTGCAAGAATTAAGAAAACTTTGTTTTAAATTAGAATAAAAGTCTTTTGTGGTAGTTTATCCTATTTACTTCTTGAGACCAAAAAATAACTTAGCTGTGTGAAAGTTTGTCCATTAATATGACATGGTGAGAGACACAAGAGACGTACACTTCTATCGCGATATCACTTGAATATAACACATGTATGAAACTTGGGGGTAGATGGAACTTTGATATAAACTCTACAGATAAAAAGTCAAATATAATGGAAAGTGATATTATCAGCATCTAATTTTGTCAAGTATGTAGGCTCTGTAGTATCATGTACTGTGTACACTGCAATTTAAGAAGATGTTGTAATTCATTCCTTATGTTGCTTACTTCACATTTATGAATGACACGCAAAGATGTACAGGACCAAGGTACAAGAAGATGTAAAACGCATATGAATAAAGAATAAATCATGAGGTACCTGATAATTACATTTAATATATAAAAGTAAAAAAAAGTGAATACATTAAGTTAAAAATGAAACATATTTTATCTTCTTACTATAACACTACAATATGGTATTTATACTTGCAAGATACAATAAACTAACAATAGCTAATATGTACACATTTCTTATTCATGTCTAATCTTCAGTAAGTTTTTCAAGGAACAACAGACAAAACCCTCAGAGGCTCTGAATCATAATAAAAATATGAGAATATAGGACAAGGATCATCTGTACAACTTGGTATAGATGCATTCATGTAGCAGTTACTTTCCTTCAAAGCAAACTTTTAAGTAACATTTTACCAACAGAAGCAAATCGCAGTAATGTCATCCAGACACTATTGTTTTTATTGAAGCACAGGACACTAGTAGCTGCAAATACTAATAATAGCTGCAAACTTTGACTTACAAGTAAAATCTCTGCCCCAGTTTTGCTGGAAGTTGGGAAGCAGCTGTATTTTGATGTGTGTGCTAGCTGTGTAGTGCTGTAGAAAATGTGCACTGGAATTTTAGAGAATGTTGTCCTCGTGAGTTTTTTTTCTAAGTGGCAAAACAAATAGTTGGAAAATAGTTGAAAGGTGAAAACATATTAATGTTCTTATTTAGCCATTGCAGTTGAATACTTTTTTAAATGCCGTTGCTTCCCCTACTTTTGTCTTTTTCATTCACTACTGGGAGGTAAATACAGGTGCTGGTCATAAAATTAGAATATCATGAAAAAGTTGATTTATTTCAGTAATTCCATTTAAAAAAGCTGACTGTATAATGGAATTCATTCATTACACAGACTGATCTATTTCAAATGTTTATTTCTTTTAATTTTGATGATTATAACTGACAACTAATGAAAGTCCCAAATTCAGTATCCCGGAAAATTAGAATATCCATCAAGACCAATGCAAAAAAGGATTTTTTAGAAATGTTGGCCAACTGAAAGGTATGAACATGAAAAGTATGAGCATGTACAGCACTCAATATTTAGTTGGGGCTCCTTTGGCCTGGATTACCGTAACAATCTGGCGTGGCATGGAGTCGGTCAGTCTGCTCAGGTATAGGGCCCACGTTGCTCTGATAGTGGCCTTCAACTCTTCTGGATGTTGGGGTCTGGCGTATTGCATCTTCCTCTTCACAATGTGGTAGAAAAAAAAGTGTACAAGCAATGGGGATTTCCAAAGGTCCAGATTTCAACTTTTTCATGATATTCTAATTTTATGACCAGCACCTGTAGAATAAAAAGTCACATGTGCAAGCCTCGATATTTTTGAACTACTTCAGTATTCTGTGATACGGTATGGTATTGTAAGTACAAGAGACATGATCTCTTCTGTCAGTAAACCCTCTGAGCTCATTCATGGATGGTCACCAGTCAGCTACATACCCAGCAGACAGGAAGGCTGGGCTCTTGCACTACGCCGCCCGCTGGTCCAGACACAACCTTAAAACCACTAACAGGTGAAGTGGAATAACATTGATTATCTTGTTACAATGGCACCTGTCAAAGGGTGTGGGGGGATACGTTAGGCAGCAAGTGAACAGTCAGTTATTGAAGTTGATGCGTTTGAAGCAGGAAAAATGGGCAAGCGTAGGATCTGAGCCACTTTGACAAGGGTCAAACTGTAATGACTAGACAACCGGGTCAGAGCATCTCCAAAACGGCAGGTCTTGTGGAGTTTTCCTGGTATGCAGTGGTTAGTACTGTACCTCCCAATAGTGGTCAAGGGAGGGACATCTGGTGAACTAGAGACAGGGTCATGGGCAGCCAAGGCTCACTGTTGCGCATGGGGAGCAAAGGTTAGGCTGTCTGGTCTGATCCCATAGAAGAGCTACAATGCTGAACTGAAAGCCTTAACGATAGTCATGATAGAAAGGTGTCAGAACACACAGTGCATGGCAGTTTTGCTGCATGTGGGGTTGCGTTGCCATAGACTAGTCATGCTGACCCCTGTCCACAATCAAAAGTGCCTACAATGGGCACATGAGTATCAGCACCGAATCATGGAACAATGGAAGAAGGTGGCCTGGTTTGACAAATCACATTTTCTTTTAGATCATATAGATGGCCAGGTGCATGTGCATTGTTTACCTGGGGTAGAGATGGCAGCAGGATGCACTTTGGGACGAAGGCAGTGTGATGCTCTGGGCAATGTTCTGCTGGGGAAGCACGGTCCTGGCATTCATATTAAGGAGTTACCACCTAGGTACCATTTACTTAAACATACTTAAGTATTCCCTGATGGCAGTGGCCCTGTCACACTGCAAAGTTGTTCAAGAAATTGAGGGTTATGAGCAGGGTTAGTTGTTGGCTACCTGAGTACTTGCAGTGTGAGTAAGCTACTGCTTTGTTATGGATACTGTTGCCTGGCAGGGTTCTATTTGTTCTGCTTGTACTGTGTTTACTATGGACTCCACTATGAGTGCCTCCTTTGACTGTTCCTACACTTGTCGGACTAGTGTTTTTCATCTTATCTTTCTAAGTATGTCTGTTTTGGGTATGAGATGCCTTCCCCACCCCTTCAGTGGGTGTGGCCTTTACGCTTATAAATCAGAAGCAGCCAGACAGAGACACTGAGGCAGGAAAGGCCACTTCTCCAGCCACCATCTCCAGGTATCTACCTTTTTTTAATTGCTGCCCTCTGGCGTATTTTTTGTTTAAAACATGAAAACACACCTAATTCTTCTCTTAAATAATGCAAAATTTCTATTGTTTCCAAAAATGTAGTTACTAAATTCAGAATATTAAATTAGAATCATATAAAGGAATTTTTGAAGATGTTTTTTTGGCTCTCTTTAAGCATAAACTGTCACAAGATGCTAGTTTGAAAATCTACAAAAAACATCATTGTTGTAAGTTCCACATAGTTCTAAACACTCTCTGCTAAGCTTCATAGTAGTTCTGAAACTTAGGGTGGCCTTTTGCCACTTCAAAAAAAAGCTTATCATTGAAAAAAGGTCTTCTGTCATAGGTATCCTGTATGCTGTAATGCAGTGTAATAAAAACACATTTGTCGAATAAAGACATGTAATGCACACACAGTGGTGCATAAGAATAAAATTCTGGTCTTTCCCATCTGTATAGACATCAATGACAGTTATTTAATTTGTACTTTGCTTTATTACAGAAAGAACAGGCACATCAAAGCTGTACGGCGTTAGCATTTGTACCCTGGGTAAAATTTTTACAAGTTTTTGCTGCTTTTGTCAAACATGTCCTTTCTGGCTTCACATCTGTACTGGTGCATCTATTTGTATTCAACTTTTTTCTTCCTCATCTCTGCTTCTATCATAACTTCACACAACAGTTGCGATTACCTGTCTCTCAGGTAAACTTCCATATCTTCTTCGGCCCTGTGGTGTTCAGTGGCGCACTGCTAGTTTGCTATATATAATAGTAGGTTTCACATTTCGCCCTGTTTCCTAGCAAAGAAAAAAAGCTGACCTGAATGTTTGTCTGCCTGCAGATTCGAACCCGACCAATGAAGTTCAGAAACTTTCACTTCATGTGTCACCATGTAACTGCTTGTGGACCTTGGTCCAAAGCCAGCCATGCACAGCAAGAAAGTGATCAAAAACACACAGCGGGCGGTTATGGCAGATACATCATGAATGCCTTTCTGAATATAAAAATAGAATGGTTCAAATAATACCTTGAAGGTCTGTGTAACAAAAATAGTGAAGTACTTTACCACAGTCAAATTACCACAGGGATAGAGGAGCAGAGGGTCTGTGCAAATGTCTGGAAGTAAAAGCACAGTTGTCCAAGTTCGATGTGATCCTAGTTCTTCTCCATCAATGTGAAACAAGCCTATTCTTGGAAAAGGACCTTTGAGCACACAACCTTAGTTATATTTATATAATCGGGACTGGGTTCCTCAGAAAACCTTTACATAATATGTATAGTCCATCATTGAAATATCACAAACAAATCTCACTGTTTATCTTCTATAAAGAACGTCTGCTTTTGTATTTCTCCTTGAAGACATTTGCAAGTGTCATTAGAATGATAGTTTAATAGTTAACCTTCTGCTTGCCATCCATGCAACTGAGCTATCTGGGTTCCCCTATGGGTAGAGGGTTAGAATAATTTGCCGCGCTGCAAAATTAATATTACTGTATGTGACCAGTGCTACCCTTAGCCTTCTTCAGAACATGGGGTGGATCTTTTCTCTAAGTCATTTGTTGTTATTTTATTTGCTTATTGACAACTTGTTTTAGTTAGTGTTTATTCAATTTGAATTAGTTTCATTGATTCCCTCTGGCTTTATTGTTTCTTATTTTTTTACAGTGACAGTTGAATTACTACACATTTGCTATTAAGTAATATTAATATATTAATACATTAATAGATTAATACATAAAGACTGAGTGACACAGGTACTATTCATGCTTTGCTTGTGAGTGACTGTTAGGTGTTTGATGTGTAATAGCTGTGAAAGATGAAGTGAAAATATACAGTATTTAATTCTTTTTGTATTTAAGTAAACAGAGATTGCCCAATTACATTTTAGCATAAAAGTAAATATTTATTGTATTTTAGGTGATATTTATGTTTTGCTTGATTTAAGTGTTGGATGTTTCTGGCCTTGTGTTTAGATCTCTGATTAAAAATAATTCATGGAAATAGAAAATTATTTTTGTAATGGCTATTATTCCATGATGCTTACTTCAGTATATGAGGTAATTTTAATCAGTTCAACTCTCTGTAGAATGGAAGATGAGATGTTTTAGTTTTATCTTTTTGTCCCATGTGAATGCTTTATATAATATTTATATCTGGAATGTTAATAAAGTATTGGAAGAAAAAACTACTCAAATTTGTCAATTTATTCAGTGGTTCCCTGTCACACACAGAGAAATTCATAAAACACATTTAGATTTATTCATCAAGCACATTTGATTCAGCCTTCATATATACAGCTACCCAGGTTGGAAAAAATATTCATATATGAAATAAATGACAGTCTTTAAAACTTTAAAACTTGGTCTTTACAACAAAAAGCTTGTTTAAAGTTACTTGGTACAGCCACTATAGTACAACTAGGAGATTTACCATGGTGTTGTGCATAAGTGACATACAGCACCAAGATTAGAGTTAGCAGGAGAACACATTTATAAGGCTGATAAATTTCTCTTCTCTGTAGACCCGCGGTCTTTTCATGCCTCCCAAAAGCTGCATAGTTCCTGAAAAACCTTAACTGGCAAGAGTGAATTTTCATTGAATAAAAGATGTAATAAACTAATGTATGAATCTGATTTTTTTGTGAGCACCAAAGTAACATCCATTTATGATATCACAAAATCCCATTAAAATAAATATTAAATGAGTTATCATACAGCATAACACGTTGGTTTCCCTTTAATTTACTCTCTCAAGTTGTGTGTATATTTTCACTTCATCTTTCACAGCTATTACACATCAAACACCTAACAGTCACTCCCAAGCAAAGCATGAATAGTACCTGTGTCACTCAGTCTTTAGTAATCTATTAATGTATTAATACATATTATCAATATAACTAACCAAATGTGTAGTAAATTTAAGCTGTTACTGTAAAAAATAAGAAACAGTAAAAGCCAGGGAATCAGTAAACTAATTCAAATGAACACTAATAACAAGTTGTCAACAAGCAACAAATAACAACAAATGAAAGCTTAGAAGACTCATTCTATGTCTGAGAAGAAAGTTGTATGGTAGCAGCATAAGTCACATACAATATAATATTAATTTTATAAGTTATGCTTCAAGTATTCTTAACCCTCTACCCATAGGGAACCCAGATAACAAACAGTTGCATGGCTGTAAGCACAAGGTTAGGGTTCAGACTTCCATGGTGGAAAATGCCTTCGTGGGCTGAGTTCTCAGTGTGGGGTCTGTGTCATGTGACATCGCCACTTCCTGATTCCTTAAATAGCTGGAGAACAATGGAGTGGTTACATAATTAAATATGGGGCCCTATTCTAGTTCTCAGGAACATATCAAAAAATAAGAACAGAACATACAGACCTGCTGTAGGACCCATGCCACTGAAGTCTGGATCTGTTAGCTCTCCATCGATTTGTGAGTGTTACTTTCCTTTTATTTTCTTCTCTTTGGAAACTGAAAAGAGGAGCCTATGGAAACTCCGAAGGAGGAATCAATGAACAAAAAGTTACTCGATCTAGAACTGAATGAACAATCCTATCTCTATCTTCCATGACAGTGATAGCAGTGCACAATTCACCGTCTATAGATCTATGAACTGACCAAGAATGAACATCAGGCCTTCTGAACCTGGTTTACACTTGTTTATCTGCATCTAGCATGTATGACATAAAATATTAAATTAAATTTTCAACTATTTCAAACACATAAAAGCTGTTGTGTGACATTAATACAGTTAAATTAAACTAATTCTAATCATAACCTTAACCTGAATGTGTTGCATAAGAAATAACAGAGCAGGCTGTGCATTTTTAGAAGACTATGGGACTATGAAGACAATTAATGTGAACGACGGATCCACTCCCATGTTCTACCAGACTGTAAATAGCAGTGTGATCTTTTCATGGCACAGAACTTATCACTTCTGTTGAAGAGAACTGCAGACTAAATAAATTTGTCAAGATGTGACTGAAGCCCCACAGTCCATCAAGGACATTGGCTTCACATCAGTGAAGTAGTCACCATGAGGACTTTAAGTTACCGAGGTTACTCAGGCTTGGGCAATGCAAAAGCACTTCTGGATATCCTTCACAACAGTTGTGCCTCTGCTTACACTTTAGAGAACCTATCACTGGATTTATTTTTTTGCTATTCTATTTATTCATTCTACCATTTATTGTTTTTTTTTTTTATTTGTTGTTATTTTGAGTTATGAGAGTGTGTCTTATGTTGTGTAATCTGTCCTGCATGTTAAGCTGCTGTAGTACACAAGATTTTCACAGATGTCCATAAAAGTCCTATCCTCGTCTGGCAAGAGCACTTCATCCTGCAGACACATCTTGCACAACATGTGTAAGATCCACCTTAACCTCATATCACAGTCTCTGCAACTTCTGATGCAGGCCACGGTGTCTCAAGCTGAAACATATAGCCAACAGTGAAAACGAGCAGAGCATTCCATGCAAGGATAGTTTATAAGCTGCTATTATAAATAGAGCCAGATTCACACATTACAGGAAAAAAATTTAAAAAAACTTTTTTTTTTTCTGAGTGTGAATGAATGTGATGTTAGTCTGAAGAAATTTGTCATAATAACACAAGAACATAAAGTCTGGCTAAATGACTGTGGGACAGAATCTGAATCACTGCAACCCAGCTAAACCAGCAAAACCAGTAAAGGGAAGCCACTGTATTGTAGTGCTTTGTTTTCCCCAGTTTAGTAGCTAGTAGTTTAATAAAAAAAATTAAAAAAAAAAACAATAAAATCAACACAGCTTACCATGGTTACATATGAATGGCTTTGTTTCTCCACACTATTGGTCATCCCATATTTCCATTGATTATCTGTGTGAACAGGCTGCAGCACAGCTCTCATTCCCATAAAAATTATCAGGCTTCCTTGGAGCCCAAAAAGCGGAATGAGGAGTTCCCCTGGTCTGACCATTGCCAGCCCTCTCTGTACAGACCCAGCCACACTGTGTATCTATATTGAATCATGCTTTGTATTTGGTCATTTTCAGTTTGGTTCCTCACACTGACCAGGTCTGTGTAATTCTGCCTGCACAAGCTCTGAGCATCTTTCCATGTCTTTGAGTCATCGACCATGATGTATCTCTGGTCAGGCTGACTCCTGTCTGTGAATATACGGCTGGATTAATAAGTGGATGGAATGCACAAAAAAAAGGAAATTCTTTCATGCATATTTATGTATAAGCCCAATTTCTCACATAAAAGTAGAAAAAATCAAAAATATTATTTTATCTTTGAAAATATCCATTAGAATGTGTACCATACTTTTTAAAAATAAGATTAACTGTTTTTTTAGGCTTAACTGATTTTTAAATGCTCACCATTAAAGCAAACAAAATAGAATGGGTAATCACAGGATATATCATTCCATTTGCCACTGGTCCGCATAGTTACACAGTTTTCGTTCCCTTGATAATTGTCAGGCTGCCTAACATCCCAGTTCCTGTACTCAGTCTCCCCATCAGCGTAGAAACGTGTCTCTACCGGGGACCACTGCCACTTATCCAGGACCTCCAGTCTATCAGGCTAATCAAAATTATAACCAGTGTGATTTACAATGGTTACCCAGTGCATTCATTTCCTCCTGGTTGCTAATGGTAACCAAGTCAGGTATAGTTCTCGTAACTCTGTGCTTCAGTCAGTTCATGCTGATGTTCACAAAGTGATGCTGCTGATACAGGAGACATAAAAGGCAGCACGTAGAGTCTGTGATACACAAACACCAAAAAGTTACACAGAAGCAGGGATGTGACCATAACTGCACACGATTAAAGATCATGAGGCGTATCTGGATATCTGAGCACTGTTATGGTGCAGCAATGCTGTCATGCAAGAAACACTGACCTGAGATGAGAAGGAGGGAAACCACTCTACATTTCATGCCTGGTGCCTGCAAGACAAAATAATATAAAATAATAATATAAAACATAATAAACAAAATAGTGTAAAAATAGCAATGGATGTATTCATTTCTCAGCCATACTCACGTGGAATGCTACAGTAATAATAATAATAATAATAATAATAATAATAATAATAATAATAATAATAATAATAATAATAATAATAATAATAATGTATCCCAGTCTCATACTGTATTTATTAAGGTTTAAATACCTTAGAAGTGTAAAGACAAAAAACAATTAATAATTTCCTGGAATTCAGGAGAAAAAATTGGTAACATATTGCTAACTAGAATGTCTACATGAACATATAATGTAAATTACAATGTATAGTACCTGTGAGTAAAAGGTGCGTGTCATAGTGTAATAACACCAAATGCTGGCAGTCATACACAAATATACATAGCACTGGCTGGTTAAAAGACTCTTGTAGTTTATACTTGAGGATAAAAAGTTATGAAAATGTTATAAAAATGCAGTAAAACACTACTTTTCCAGCACTGTATGCATGGGTGACACTGTAGTTAACCATTGGATGAGGTGAATGCTGTACAAGTCTGTTCTGCAAAATGATGGCAGATCCCATTGATGCACAGCCAGCAGCCACCTTCTCACCCCTGTTCCACCGCTTAAGAATGTCTTATGGTACAGAAGACACTGTGTTTTCATCTCACTGTTGTATTAAACAAAGATTTGAGGTGAGAAGCAGGTGTTGGACACATCTTCCCTTTACTGTGAATCTCCACAGGAGGCAAACATTCTGAAATCCCATCCAGCAACTCTCACCTCCTGTGTGCCAAAATGTAGTGCAGCTGTAATGCAATCTTTTTACCCATGTAATTGGTTCCAGAAAAGGCCACATGCGCGAAAACCTTTCTGAGACTTGGACAGATAATTTCATTATTTCTTCTTCTTCTTCTTCTTCTTCTTCTTCTTCTTCATCTTTCGACTGCTCCCTTTGAAAGTTGCCTATGGATCAATTAGCTTTCCATTTCTTCCTGTCCCTACCATCTTCCTCTGTCACACCCACCACCTGCATGTCCTGCTTCAACACATCCATAAATCTCCTCTTAGGCCTTCCTCTCTTCCTCTTGTCTAGCAGCTCCATCCCTAGCATCCTTCTCCCGATATATATTCAGAATCTTTCCTCTGCACATGTCAAACTAACACAATATCACCTCTGACTTTGTCTCCAAACCATATTTTCATTATTTCTAATTTAAAAAAATACTGATGCTTTTCCAACCCATCTAAATCTATGACACAACATTCTCAAATGCAACCTTTGTAGCACAAAAGAGGTGCAACACAACACACACACACACACACACACACACACACACACACACACACACACACACACACACACACACACACGTTTGGATTTGCGTCCGAGCAAAAATAAACCATGTAAGTGCTTGTAAAGGGAGGGATGGCCGCATATCCAAACCCAGCATAACCGCACCGCCAAAACAACAATTTGCACTGCTTACCGACATTACTTTTTACTGTATGAGCAGTGAACATCTTCCCGCAATACTGCCATGCCCACCTCTGCCGCACCTCCACCTCTGTGCTTCCTATATCCGTTATTTATAAGGCTCACGGAATACTGAAGTATTTAAAAATGTTATGAACAAAACCCAAAAAAAAAAAAAAAAAAGCTTTGCTAAAGTGTACAGTAGAGAATCATTTCATAAAGGGATGGATAATATACTACACTGTAGCCAAAAATAAAACAAAATAAGTCAAAAACATCAACAAATGTGTGAAAAAAATCACTGCATGGTGCATAAAGGTGTATGAATTGGTAGTACTTAACATAAAAAGCAGACTTTCCTCTTAAAAGGCCAAACCTGTCCTATATTTAGCCTAAAAATAAAGTGCTAGATTGTTCTAGCAAATTTTTGAATTACTGGAAATATAAAATATAAAATATATCACCTATGACTGAAAAACCGTAACATCATTGCTACTTAAAAAGCACAAATGGCCACAAAATTATGATTCTGGTCTTACCTTTGGCCGATAAATTTCTAATAAACTGCTGAGTTCTTTTCTGATTCTCATTTACCACTTCTCTTGTTCCTCCTCTTCTCTGCGTCCTCTAGAAGAGTCCTTTTGTCCACGTCACATTTATTCTCTTCCTTTTTTCTATTCTTGGCTCTCCAAAAAAAATATTCTGACACTTGCAAATGTCTTCATGAGAAATGCAAAGGCAGACGTTCTTTATAAGATAACAGTGAGATTTGTTTGTGATATTTCAACAATGGACTATACATATTATGCAAAAAGGTTTTCTGAGGAACCCAGTCCCGATTATATAAATATAACTTAAGGTTGTATGCCAGAAGGTCCTTCCTGAAGAATAGGGTTTAAGTTTCATGAGCTGATGCAGAAGAACTAGGGATCACATTCGAACTGACAACTGTGCTTTTACTCTGTTATTACTTGCACACAGACCCTCTGTCCTCTATCCCTGGCCAATTTGACTGTGGTAAAGTACTTCACTATTTTTCTTAAAATGTGTCTCTGCAACCCCCACACCTCCTGGTTTGAATGCAGTTACAATACGTCGCAGTCACTGAACAATGTGTTTACTTGTTTAAACTTTGCAAAGCAGTTGTTGTTGTTCCTGGTTCCTGAATGTAAATTTCCATAAAACCAAAACAAGGAACTCCTTTAAAAGCAAATAAATTTGCTAACAGTGCTGTTCGTTTATCGCCAGTGCATTATGATAGTTTCTCGCAGTGTTGGTGTACAGTGCCGTTACTTTTTAGGATCTATGTACTTACTCTCAGTATTTGATCATTTTTTAGTTTTAAAATATGGATTTGGGAAAAATTAATAATATATGCATATATATATATATATATATATATATATATATATATATATATATATATATATATATATATATATATATATATATATCTCTCTTCTAAAATAAATTATACTATTACTGGATTACTGGAAATATAAAAACATCACTGTGACTGAAAAACCGTAACATCATTATGCCAAAAAGCACAAGCTAAATGAAATAGCCTACATCGGAAATGAGCGAGAGACTTATACATAAAGCCATACCAGCTTGTGGCTAACCGGTTTCTATTACTCTTTATCGACATAAATAAATTATTAATCTTTTTATGTGAGAAAATAGAAAAATTCCTGGAAAAAAAAAACACTTTGTTTTTCTTCTTAAAACCAGTAATATTTAAAATGTAAGAAACAGATTGTTTATGGTCATATGCAGCAGGGAAATTTAATTTACAATTTCACTTTTTTTATTTTTGTGTGTGTGTGTGTGTGTGTGTGTGTGTGTGTGTGTCACACTTTTTTGTGTGTAGTATGAAAAAGCATAAAAAGGGTAGTGTGCATGTTCAGTTTAGCTACAGCATACAGATGCCAAGCTGA
This sequence comes from Heterotis niloticus, assembly GCA_018136845.1. NCBI lineage: Eukaryota > Metazoa > Chordata > Actinopteri > Osteoglossiformes > Osteoglossidae > Heterotis > Heterotis niloticus. The sequence goes on from CM030902.1 coordinate 17,170,330, forward strand.
AAAAGAGTCTACATTTCCGTGTGCTACTGAAAGTTCATCTGTTTTGCTTTTCTTTATCTCGCCAATGTTTAAATAACATTCATTTTATTAAAATAAGAGTCAGTTTTAAGTCAGTCAGTTGATAGGATTGCACTTGTGTGTGTGTGCAAAAAAGAAAGAGAACAAGTATATGGTATCTGAGCATATTTGTATGTTTTATGCTATTATTTTAGAAAAAGAGAAACTGAATAAGTGAACCTCTTTTTATTTTAATATTCCTTTCTCCTTGAGACCAGTTGCCATTTTTACTGTGACTAACTAGGCTTACCTACGCTTACTGTCTTTCATGGATTTTTAAATACTGCAAATACATCTACATTCTCTGCAAAAAGTTGGAGGTCAAAACCTTAAAATATTAGTCATGCAGACAAAGCACAAGAAACAACTGTTGGGGTTAGGGCCTGAAGTCTTGAAAAATTAATAATATTTATAGAGTAAACGTGGTATAAATCAAAATGTTTGTTCAATTTAAGATTAAAATAGCTACTGTACTTATATTTGAAATGCTAACATTCCTGTGGAACATGACTGCCTGCCATTGGCTGTCTTGTCCTCTTTACACGTATCAGTACCCAAACTGAAGCTGTAATGAAGTTTTAGCTGCTGCCATGGGGTGCCAACCCATGCCAGCCCCGGTGGGGTCTGTTCCCCCTGTCAGCTGTCTTTCCATGCCGTCACCAGGTCTTTCCCTAGTTGTCAGCTGTACTTTTCACAGCAGTCACTAGCCAGGCTAGTTACCAGGTTCATATAACACACACAGTGCTAAATACCAGGAGCTTGATTTATAAAGGGGATCCTGACACCTATCTAACCCCCCGCACGCTTACCAACCGCTACTCACCAGCTAACTAGCATCCACCAACCATAGTGCCAACCATGGTGTGGCGCAGCAATGGCGCGTCATCTCATCGGGGTTATCAAGTGGGCAGAAATGGAAACAGTTGATCCACTGTGGCGACCCCTAACGGGAGCAGCCGAAAGAAGAAGAAAAAGACTGAGGTCAGGAGCAGCAAGTACAGGTGGACGACTACGCAACAGTTTCAATTCAAAAATTCAAAGGGCACCCGACACTTAGCAGACAAAACAAAAGGTACACTCTGGCGCAGCAGATTTGTAAGGGGTAACACAACATTAGAATTTTTTTTCTCCAAAAACATGTGTAAAAACCTACCATGCCCAGGAAGTGTCTAAGCTCCTGTTTCGTAGCCAGAATGAGAAAAGCGATTATTAGCTGGACTTTTGAATCTACTAGCTTTACCATTCCATGTCCCATAATCCTCCCAAGGAAAGCAACAGAACCCATACCAAAACCACTATCATCTAGATTAAAAGTGATGAAGCATTACCCAACCTGTCTAAAACCTATAAACCTGTAACCTCTAAAACCTGTAGGTAGCGTTCCCAGGTCTCTGTATAAACAACTACATTGTCAAAGTATGCTTCACAGTTGTATATGTCCCCGAGAACATGGTTCAACAAACGTTGGAAAGTGGCAGGCACATTTTGCAATCCAAAGGCCATAATGGAATACTGGAGGAATTTGTCTGGGATAACAAATCTGGAAATTTTTTCTTTCATACAACCTATTGATCAAAACAATCTCCTGTTTTTGCATGCTGTGAGGAACAGACATATCATAAAATCCTGCCACGAATATCAAGTCCTTCTGACAAAAATGACACACAATATTCATGTTTTTGGCACTCGAGCCATTTATAGGAGTACTGGGGTCTAAGTTTGTTGCTATTATTTACTGCTAGAATGATGATCTAAATATGAATGCAGGTTTTTATAGAAGAGCACATGTGTGATCATTACTTTATAAGACATCCACAACCTGTTTACATATAATACTGTGTCTGATCTTATTTACAACAGATAGCACATAAACTTTCAAAACACAGATTCCAAGATGGCGCGGCCGCGTGCCGATGCCTACTTGATCGCTCCAGGAGGACGATTCGTCCGGATGGCGATTGAGGATGCGACCGAGAGACCCCGTGGCGCCGCAACGGGAAACATCGGGGGTCGGGGGTACCCGTGCCGGTGCCGCACAGGAAAACATCGGGGGTCGCCGGTGCTCTTCAGGCCCGATTCGTCGTGGCCAGCTGGGGTGCTTCGCAGATGGCGATTGGGGACGCGACCGAGGGACCCTGCGGCGACGCGATTGGGACCCGGCCGAGAGACCCCACGGCGACGCACACAGAAACATTGGGGGACCCGCGCCAGCTTCTGCTCGCAAACCACCACTCTTTGGAGAACAACCTGGATGATCTGAGAGCAAGAGTGGCCTTCCAATGGGACGTGAGGGACTGTAACATCCTGTGTTTTACTGACACATGGCTGACCCCCCTAGTGCCGGACCAGGCAGCGACTCAGTTGGACTCATTCTCTGTGGTTCGAATGTTCCGTTTTTATTTTGTTTTATTTTATTTAAGCCTTTAGCTTTGATTTACCGTGGTATTGTTTTGATAAGTTTATGAAATGTCACAACATTTATTTTTGTTCAGAGTTGCATTAGTTTTTCACCAAGATCTAGTATAATCCAAGTTGGCGCCGACACGACGACTGAAAATGTACTGAAATGTACTGAAATGTACTCTATGAAGTCTGACTGTCTGACTGTTTGTTTTGTTGGTTTTGCTGGAATGTAACCGCGTGCGGTCTCCTGTTGAATCGGGACGCATTTCGCTGCATGGTATACTCGGTTGCTATGTACGTGATGAATAAACTCTTTAAACTCTTAAACTTTAAACTCTTTAAAATGTAATTATTGTCACATTTAAATTTTTTCTCTTTTATTCTGAGAAAATCCTACTGAATGAAACATTTACTTTTGCTCTTTAATTTTGCAGCAGGTATGGACACAGTTATTCTTAGCTCAAAGCTCAGTAGCTACAAACCTTTACTCCATTATTACAGAATACCCATGACGTGTCCTGTGTCTTTGTATGACCAAAGTTTAATTTTTAATCTAATCTTTAGCGATTTACTGGGTAAAGATGAAACTGCGTTTGAGAACTCAGATCTGATGCAACACAAAAAAGTAAGAGGACTTTTTTGTTAACTATAATTTTTATTTGTTGAACGATATGGTTGTATGAGTGTTTTAAACTTTCAGGCTGTATATTGTGACAGCTATGGCTTAACTATTTTGCATGGTTTTTTAAGAAACAGTCAACTGTAAGAAATCATAAGGACACTTGAATAAGTTGCCTCTAGAAAGGTGTCCAAGGTACAAAAGTATTAACCTCATGCAGGCTGCTTTCAAACAGCAGTGGTTACTGAAAATTATGAATTAGTCCATTTAAAATATGAATATTTGTAAGGTTAACAATGTGTGTTTTGTGTGTTTATGTTTTTATTGAGGAGGGGAGATTTTCAGAAGATTTTTGCATGAACATTACTCTCCTATTTTAAAGGACACACAATGTATAAAAAAATGTTAGTTGCTAACTTTGAACTTTTTAAAGATACTGTGAGCAAAGTGAGGAATTATTTATGGGCTACTGTGAAATCTAATGATCACAAAAATTTTTGTTTGCTTTTAAGGTGTCTCATGAAAAACATGGGGGGTAAGAATTGTCCTTGTTTTACTATTTTTTCCACTTTGCTAATAGGTTATAAGCGATGAAGAACATTAACATCACCAGAAAATACCTTGACATTTTCACTAGTAAAGCAACAATTTATATTTCACGAGCAACAAAGTCCATCAAGGATTAGCATAGTGATAGCACATGCCTATGATAAAATAAAAATAAACATGAGTGGTTTGGTTATTAAAGGTTTTGCCTATGACAGAGACTAACCATGAACTTATACATCTGTTAAAGGAACTGATTTGTTAACAGTATGACTGAATAGATTTGGAGAATCAGTCAGTTATAAGCAGGTGATAAGAACACTGGGGAGTCATGAAAGATGCACCTCACCTGTGTCAGCTAAGTATTAGCAAATATTTGTATTCTCACCTCCTCTCTTTCTTCACCTAGTCGCTCTGGTATTAGTCTGCAAAATCCTGCGTTGTCACAACCTTCACCAGAAGGTTGTGACAATGCAGGATTTTGTGGCAACAACTGGGCAGCAGACTAATGCAGTTTTACTGTTATATTGGATGCATAGCTTGGATTTTTTTATTGATTATAGTGGAAGATCATCTAAATTTTTGGAACATGCCAAAGGCAAAATACCTTCCAAAGGTACTGGAGGAACGCCTCTGAAGTGCAACCTGAAGGAACATTTTTTCTGTTACTGCTTCTAAATATGGTTCATAAACATACAAATGTGTTCAGATATTTTGAAGAAAAAAAATGCATTTAGATCTATTAATCCTTTTGCTTGTGCAAAGTTTTCTTAAAACAGTATGTAGAGCCTTGCTGCCGTCTTGCAGTTTCAGTGTTTTTTTAAATTCAGTGTTTTTGGAAGGAGGCCCAGCAACACTGGACATGAAATTTTGAATATTTACTAATTTGTGCCCAGTGTTGAAAATAAAAGTGGTGACATTACTGTTTTTTTTTTTTTGTTTTTTTAATTCACTTTTCTCCCCTGTAGATTTTTGTGGTCTAATGCTAAAAATGGTTGTGGCAAGAAGTGATGGGTTGTGCAGAAGCATGCATAATGATAAAAGATTTGCGATTAAACAATATGCAGTTTTTTATTTTTTATTTTACTTCTTTTCTGAAATCATTTATACATTCTCTGAAAGTCAATATGAATTTCAGGAAATTACAACATTTACTTGTTTTTCGATTATTTTCCCTATCAGAAAGTGTTGCTACCTCATAGCATCTGAATTGTATAAGCATAAGCATTGTATTTTAATCTATTTCAGTCTTTATGGAGTTTGCATGTTCTCCCCATGTCTGCATAGACTGCTCAGACCCTGACCATGAAAAGCAGTTAAGAATAAATGATGGATGGACAGTCCATCACACACAGTCACACAGATTTAGTGACATTGTCAGTTTATTAAAAAAAAAAAAAAGTTATATTTTTTCAAAGAATTGCACACTGCAAACAGACAGGTAGAAGAATTTTGTAGCTGATAGACAGTCAAGTGAAAAAGTAAGTACACCCCATAAAATGTTTTTTTCTTTTTTAACGTATGTGGACAAATCAATACTTGATCTTCATTTAAACAACATCTTTAAATAAAAGTGATGTAATTGGAAAAAAAAAAAAAAAACACATGCCATTTCCATCTGTGGAAAAAGTAAGTACACCCTTGGCTCTAGTACTGTTACAGCAGAGTGGGTGGAAGCAATTGCAAGACCCAAAGTATAAGTCAACGACTGTTTACGGAACAGATAAGCGAATGACAAAACAATAAACACTTTGCTAAATACAGTGCATACTGTGAACACGATAGTGTAAGTCACAGAGACTGGAACAGAGATTGAGGATCAAAGGAGAACTAAGTGCTGGGCACGCGTCCGTGTGAGACTTTTACACAGTCCGTTGCATTTGTGGTTGTTTGGTGAGAACACATCCGTGGCTGCATTGCGTGGTGAAGAGAGCTGCGTGGTGATGGAGAGGACGCAGATGTGACAAGCACCTAGTGTTGCCCCCTTTTGTGCAGCCCCTTTTTAATGGTACATTCATGCACTTTGTTATTAACAGTGGTAAAAGTTACCTGTGGGGCATGTGAGAAAATTCTGGGTTTTTTAATTTTAAATCCCTTCCCAGACTCATAGGCTCTATAAGCCTCTTTTTGAAGGCCTCAGAGAGCATTTTCATTCTAGGCATGGTGATAACACACACACTTCCAACAGCAAAGAGCCAACTAAAATGTCTGAGGTTTAAATAAGACAGCTTCCTCTAAGGTCCTCTGCAGTTATGTTCTAAGCATTTACAACTGATCTGGTGCATCTTATTCCAATTTTTGATATTTGAGGTAGTGATATATGTGGGGGTTTACTTACTTTTTCCACATATGAAATTTGAATTTACCTTTATTAAAATTTCACAGTTGACTACAGAATGTAAATGTGGCCTGATGTTTGTTACATTACATCCCCTTTATCTAAAGATTCTGTTTTAATGATGATCAAATCTTGATATGTCCACTTATGTTAAAAAAGAAAAAAAAAAACATTTAATGGGGTGAACGTACTATTTTACATAACGATAGATAGATAGATAGATAGATAGATAGATAGATAGATAGATAGATAGATAGATAGATAGATAGATAGATGCTAACATCGCTCGTTCTTAGTTCCCCTCTTCTTTTCCCTTCAGGACTCAAACTTGTGAAAAAGAAAGTGGTTGCATGGATGGCTTATTTATTACTCAGGGCAGTGACTCAAGGTAAAAACTTTACATTTAAACAATACTCAGTTTTTATTGTTTATTTTACTTATTTTCTTAAATCATTTATACGTTCAATGATAGTCTCTATGAATTTCAGTAAGGCACTATATTTTCTTGTTATTGTTTTTAGATTGTTTATGTTAGAAACCAAGATATATTTGTAATGAATTATTCTAAATAATTATTCTAAACAGAAGAAAATGCAGTTTTATTTGCTAACAGATTTTTTCAAGGAATTCAGTTGAGACAGTGCAAATAAACAGGTAAAAGAATTCTGTAGCTTGTGGTGGCTGATAGATAGATTTGTTGACTATATTAAAGATGAGTGCTGACATTGTTCTTAGCATCCCCTCTTCTTTTCCCTTCAGTACTCAAACTTGCGAAAAAGTTACCTGTTTCATTACTCAGGACAGTGGCTCAAGGTAAAAACATCACATTTAAATACTGCACAACATAAATTCAATTTATTTTGGATTTTCAGTAACATGCAACATATATTTGTACTAAGGTACTACAGTAATTACATTTTTCAGTTTGAAAAAAATTCTTTATTCAAAAAGCTGTCAAAATGATCGTAAACAAGTGTATTGTTATATACTATGTGTATTGTCTTAAAATATAGCGTAGTCACAGAACAAAAATGGTCTTAATTTTATAGAAGTTGCAGTAATTGTTGAAAAATTTTGAAAAGTCATAAACAGTCAAACATAAATTTGGAGATTTTCTTAAGAACTAAGGTGACAGACATAAGCGCGCTGGAAGATAAAACTTCTCTATCTTTACCCCTCAGCAGTGCTGAGTATATTCCATAAAATCAGTGCATCTTGCCATTCAAAATACAAAAAAGTTTGTTTGATGAACCAATAGGAGAACAGAAAAGTTCATAAACAATATACACAACCCTACACCAAGTCAGAATAACAGAAGCAATGCACTATCTACAACTATTTGCACCAAATCAGGAAATAAGGCATAAAACACGAGATTTTAAGTGCACCATTCAGCAAAAAGGGTACCATTTAAGGTGATAAAAACCCAAGGAAAAGCCTTAAAGTTAAAGCCAGCCATGGGCAATAAGACATGGAGGTCACTAATACAGCTCTCTGTAAGGAAAGAAATTTTCACCCAGTGGTACATCTCTGAGGGAAAGGTGGCTACAAACTGAACTACCTGAGATCTGTTAAATGCCACCACATAATTGTGTTTCGGGAGTAAATTCCTTAGAGAATCAATTTTAGCATCAAAACAATGGAATTGCTCAGGTTAAATAAATTTAAAGAAGATGTTTATAAGTGCTGAGCTCCAGTTGCTATAGCTATTGATGTACCCAGTAAATTCACTGTAGAATCTAGAGTAAAATCTAACATGGATACATAGATTTAGTATTCAGCCCCACATAACATTGTGGTACACCCAGTCTGGGGTACCTTGCTGTTATACCATCCAGTAATCATATCAGAGCTCTGAAAGTATTTTAAACACCACTGGTAGACAATTTTAGTTACTTTATTAATTTAGGAACCTTACAAATAAATAAAACCTTAACCTTAATAATAATAAAAAAAAAAAAATAGGCTGGGGCACATTTCCTGCTTTTTCCTCTCACTTAATGCTAGTTGTCCCATGCAGTTTACTGGTAGGCCCTGTCTCCTGCGTTCTTCAGCCTTATTCTTTTTCATAAGTCCCAGTGGGGTGGGCATCTGCCTGTGCTTGTGTGACTACGTTCTCCCAATTTCCTACAGTGGGTTTCTTCCGTTTTCTTTCCTCTTCTCCTTAGTGTTATTTTGTGTTTTACAATAGCTGCTTTCCTTATTAATTTCACTTGGATTTCTAGTGAACTCCATGTGGTCCTTCTCATTGTGTGTTCCTATGGAAATGAATGCTTTCATCACCTGTCTTCTTGTGTGCCTGGCTTCCTTTCCCAATTCCACCCAGCTTGGTGGTGCTGCATTTGCTCTTCTCCATTGCCCTGTCCCTCCTTTGGTTCCACTCACAGATGCTGCTACTTGCAGGGTTTATGGTGCAAAAATATGTCAGACTGTTCAGAGTCAGAAAACTCTCCTGACCTCAATCCCAATGAGAATCGGAGACTATTTGAAACCTGAGTGTCATCCAACCAATCTGCACACTGCAGATTTCCCAAATGAATGGGAAAAATGATAATAAAAATTAATAATTAAGCATTATAATAACTGGGGAAAAAATTAATGTGCTGTCCAAAGCTGGTACATACATACTCCAACATAGTCAAAGCAAATAACTTATCCTGGCTCTTCAGTGACTTCACAGCAAGCAAGCAAGCAAGCAAATAAATAAATAAATGGAAAAAAAATATTTAATTTGTAATCCAGGCAATAGTGATGTTAGAAAATGTTAGGAATCCAGCTTTTGAATTACTCCTTTCCTGAAATATTTAACATTTTCTTTTGTTTTAGCCTTTCTGATTCAACAGTTCCATGAAGGTAATTCTATATCTGAAGTTTTTCAAATTTTATATGAACCTTAGAGGTCAAGTTTTTCCTTGTTACTACCTGTGATTTAAATGCTTTTTACTTTTGTCATCATGCATCAATACTAATAAAGAAATAATAATCCTAAACAGCTTTAAAAGATTATATTATTAGTACTTGTATTAATTCCCGCTTCCACAAGTAGCACAAACAGCCAAACACAGCCAGTAACTTCCCTAATAAATAAATTGGGGAACTGGTCAATAAAAATAAATAAATAAATAAATAAATAAATAAATTAAAAAAATATATATTTTATTAGTTCAGCAGAATAATAAAGCCATAGTTGTTTTAAAATTACTCACACAGATTAAGATTCCACTTTTTCCATGGCTGCTGACCTAGCTTTGTTACCCAGTTACACAATATACAATCCATCTTCCTGATTGTAACATACCTGTAAAGTCTTGAATCACAGTTTTACTATATTGCCATAGTTACTTTGTTATAAATGAAATAGGTCAACCTACAAAATCAACAAAAAACTGTTTTCTATAATTAAAATAGGCATTTAAGTGAAAATTAGAATTAAGTTACTTGGATTTCATCTGTGCCCATCTATTTGTTCCCTTCACAGTGGATGTGACTCTGGACAAAGACACCGCCCACTGCAAGCTAAAGATCTCAAATGATGGTAAAACCGTACAGTGGATTGAAGAAGGGATACAGAATGAATCTAATGAGACCAGCAGGTTCGACACGGAGCCATTTGTACTGGGAGCTGTGGTACGGAGCTGGAGAAGCTACTGGGAGGTCTGGGTGGAGGGAAAAGAGGACTGGGTGCTGGGTGTGGCCTTGGATTCAGCTAATAGGAAGGGGCAGCTGACACTGAGTCCCAGCAACGGATTCTGGGTAATCCGGCTCTCAAATGGAAGGAGTCTGAAGGCAATGACTGAAGAAGTGGAGGTTCTTGCTGATATCAGTCTTCCAAGCAGAGTGGGAATCTATGTGGACTGTAAGGAGAAACTGGTGTCCTTCTACAGTGTGGATGGAGAGAGTCTTTCACATATTTACACGTTCAAAGATGGACCAAGTTATAAAGATGGTCCCCGTCCCATATTCTCACCTTGGAATAATGATGCTGAAGAGTTGAAGGTTTTATCTATCACTCCATGAGAAGTGAAATTTGAATTCTCAGTGGGACTGTCAGAAACAACAATACAAATAACAGTCAGATGTTTGTGTATTGGCCCGGTAACATAATTCTGTGAGATTTTGTACCATTTAATATTGTGTACCTTTAATCCTGAATTAAATCCTAGTTGTGGTAAATTGACACATGTAAATTTACAGCTATTGTAAAAAGTGGTCAAGTTAGTAATGTATATGAACCTTGTCAAATGGAATTAATAGTCCAAATACAACAATGTTATATATACACACACACACACACACACACACACACACACACACACACACACTTTTTTCTTTTGAAAAAGGGATTTAAAGTACAAATATATAATGCATACTTACAATGCATAGTTTATTATACATATTTCATCCCATATCTTTTAAACTCTCTGAATTCAAATATGCCAAGCAGCCCCCAGGTTGGGAAAACAATGCAGTACACATTAGTGAATTACTCACCCAGTATACCTGGAGTTGGCAACTTTCCATTGCGTACAGCACAATATTTGTTCTGTACTTTGGGTTGTGCTTTTCTGAATTAAGACCAATGTCATTCCTGAGATCTGATGGAGCCACTCTTTTAGCTTAGGGGTCATGGCTGCAAGTGCTCCCACCTAGCAGATGGACCATATGGGTTTTCATTTTCCTCGTTCTCTCCAGTTTCTGTCTCAATCCCTGGTGTTTCTCCAGCTCCTCATATTTTTTCTACTTGATGCTTCTTTCTCTTGGAATCTTGCCCCATCTATCATCACAGCTGTTTCCTCCTCATAATCTATTACCACTGTATCTGGCTGGAAATGCATTACCTGTTTATCTGATGTGGAAGTCCATCAGGATCTTGGCTCTGATGTTCTCTGTGGAACCTGTCATTTAGACTGGGGGATGGGGGTTCTGGCTTGCAGATGTTTCTGTATTTGATGCCTGCCACTTGGTTGTGGCTCTCCATATCTGCTGTCCCTCCTGCATCATGCAGCCACTGTTAGATACAAGATGGTCTCAGGGGCATCTGCACAGTTTGCACCTGGGCTTCTGCTTGATGTGGTACCTCTTTTTTCCACTGACCTGCTGCTGAGCACTTTTTCTTGTACTTCCTGCTTCTGTGCCATCCTTTAGTCCTGTTGAAACACTGAGAAACATTAGGTTTGATATTTTTGTACAATTTCCCACATTATTAAAATTTAAAAGTCAGGTGTGGAAAAAACTTTTGGTTTGAATTATAGAATGAAGCTATTTTCTTGCAAGTTGCAATTTACACCATGTACTCTATCGCCCTCAATAAATTAGAGTAAAACTGCAGTCCAAATTTTGTCTTAGTCCCCAGAAATGTGGAAAACTCACACAGAAAACCTTTTGTTGCTATTGAGAGACAAGTCAATGCCAAGTTCCCATGTGTCCCTCTACAAATAACAACAAAAGTACCAGTTTGAAACCCACCCCCTTGTCACAAAATGGCAGAATAGAGTGAGAATTTGCATACAAAGTACAATTACTATAACACAAATTTGGAGCTTCAGATTCCATATCAACTGCAAAACCCTAAGTAAAAGATGGGGAGTCACAGAAAGGTTGTAAGTTCAAAAATAGCAAGAGGTGTGTAGAGGAGTGGGTGTAGAAATATCAAGATGCAAATGGTTAACAGCTTTTAGAATTATGGCCACTTTTTTAAACTAATACCATTATCATGTAAGAGTGGACCAAGGGTATTCTCAGAAGGAAAGAGATAAAATAAAAGTACAAAAATGTCAACTTCAAAAAGAGAAAGATGAAATAAAGAGGCAACATGAACTTTAGAAAAAAGAAATTAAATTAAAAAATTAAATGAAGGTTATGGATTTTTATATATTTTTAATTTAGTAAAGTTGATGAGCAGTCCTTAGAAGTGAATGAGATTTCATATTTATAAAAGTGAAATAATATGAATATGTCACGCCCTCGGCTTTGCCAACCAAAGCGTGCGCAGTTGCCCTACCTCGCCTTGGCATTGATGGGCTGGGCCACTAATCACGGACTGTTTAAAAGAGTTGCCTGGATCTTCACCGGTGCTCAGTCTTCCTGTGGCCTCTGCTGAGCTCAGATGTTGCTGGTTCTTTGTGCTCTCTTTCTGTGGTGGACCCTGGTTTTTCGCACATGCAACTTGCCTGCCGCAGTGGGTGAGTCGCATGTGCCACCGCAGGGAGAGAGCGCCCTTGCCCTTTATACGCTGACATTCCTCCAAATTCCTTGAGTTGTTTAATGCTATTATGCACTGTATGGGGAGAAATATGCAAACCCCTTCCAATCTTTCTTTGAGGCACATTGGTTTTAACCATTCAACAATACATTTATTGACAAATTGAAGATCCTCTACCCATCTCAGCCTTTCGTGGATACTGCTTTTGTACCAAATCATGATTAGAATCACCTGTTGACGTCACCTGTTTGAACTCATATTATTATTTAATTTTTTACCTCATTATTAGCTCTAAATTGCCCCATCCCTACTTTTTTTGGAATGTGTTTCAGGAATGAAATGCAGGAATGGATGTATATTGTTGAAATGTTAGTTGACCAGGCAAAACATGAAATATCTTGGGTTCATACCATCTGCAATGAAATAAAAATCAAAGTAAATGTAAAAATCACTGCATTTTGTTTATTTGCATTTTCCATACTGTCCCAAATTTTAAAAATCATTAATTTGCTTGTTTGTAAAACAAGGTACAGTTTGTACAGTACAGAACGTTTTGCATGTGTTTTGCACAGGAATGCGTATAAGGGTTTTTGAAGCAGGATTTCAATATTATGAGATGTTGAATTAAAAAAGAAAAATGTGTGTAAGGTAGTTGCTCCCATGTCTTTATTTGACGCAAGAACCAGCATTTACATAAATATGTTTATGTACAAAATTAAATGCACAATGGACACAGCACAAATGTAGACAAAGTAATGCTAGCGGAAACAGTTGATAAGACACTAGCTCAGACAGATATGCTTTTAGAAAAATTTTACTTAAGAAAGATTTGTAAGAGTATACAATACAGTACACAAAGATAACAATGTCACTACAATAAAAAAAATGTTTCTAATATCTTATAATAGATAGCAATAATATTGTGCAGGCTATTTTAGACTGTTTTTATATAATAAGCAAGATTTCAGTTCTTTTTACAGCTTTTTTTGTTTTGTCTCATGGCAAACCAAATAAATGCACATATGGATGAAAAAGTATCTTTTAATTTCAACACTTATTGGGAAAGATGGTCCATTATTTGAATAAAATGCAAGAGTATCAATATTCTTAGCCACATCTATATATATATATATATAT
>CM030902.1:17184131-17199575 GCA_018136845.1 Heterotis niloticus
TGTGTGTGTGTGTGTGTGTGTGTGTGTGTGTGTGTGTGTGTGTGTGTGTGCGTGCGTTTGTGTGTTTTCTACCCTTCCGTTTTCTAGGACTGCCATCTGTCACTCTCTGTGGCCTATCTGACAGCACTAAAAGTACTTTTTGAGACAGCACTGAATGCAACCACTTTAATAGTAAAACAGTTTGGATCTACAAAATGTGTTACTACCACCACTACACATTTTTAATCCAGGCATTGTCGGGTAACTCAGGAAGTCAAACATTTAAAATAAATCTTCATGGTCATATTTGCAAAAAAAAAAAAATTAAAGCTAAATGGATTTAACTGTGTGTTACGGTTATTGTTTTTTTTTTTTGTTTGGTGGGGAACTATGGTTGTTCCTATTGGCGCAGTCTCTCCGTAGGGGTTCAGCGTTCGACAGGTCCACCAGAGCCAGTATGGGATAGGACCGCCGGTGGATAACGTCACCCCCTGCAAGTGCTTATCTGCGCGGACCTTTGTTGTTGTGTGCACTAAAACGTATTTTAGTGCACACAACAACAAAGACCACCGCTGAAGCAGCTGAACTTGAACAATAAATAACCATTATTTGACTGCTCTGTCTTTTAGAGGCATATGATAAATTTGACCTTCAGCCTTAAAACAATGATAACAAGATTTTGAACAGTGTTTTGTGTTACTTTGGTGTTTTGTGAAGCTGTTCATAAAACTGTGTTTAGATTTGTAAGTCACCATCTACAAACAAGGTTTACCAAAGGTTGCTGCTCTTGATGTTCCATTTTGTTGTTTGCGTGTTTGGTTTTCTATACTGAATTTTAGAAATTATTTTACCAAAGCAGACATGTGACTAAGACAGCTTATGTCAGATTGGCCACAGTTTTGTGATCATATCAAATATGTCTCTACACATCGTGAGAATTTTTTTTTTCTTTAGCTTATCAGTTGGTGTTAGAAAGCCTGTATGTTCATGTTAATGTAAAAAATTGAAGCAGTTGTTATTCAGAATACTTTGACTCAAGGTTCTCTTCTACTGTCATTCTGCACTTGCACATGTACAAGAGAAAACAAAATGTACTGTAGTTTCTCTTGGGATGTGGTTGACAGCATTACTAGACAATATAATGAATACAGGGACAGATTTTGGGATAATATTGATCAGTACATTAATAGGACCCGACAGGACAGGACAGGATAGGATAGGATAGGATAGGATGTCAAGGGATATTTTAAAAACATCCCATGCTTATTGTATAACCACATGACATGCAAAAAACAACACATACAATCACCATTCATAGGGGTCACAGGTTGTGTGTTTCAGATGTATTTTACCTAGGATAGAGTAAATGCCGGTAAACTCCTAATACTATAACAAAAAGAAGCCTTGTCACCTCTTACTGGCCTCCATGCATCCCATTGCATAATATCCTTCTGCCCCTGTTTGGCATTTCCAGGTCTTTTCAGACTTTATTGTATGTCAGAAACATCTGTTTGCCAGTTTTCCTGCACAAGTCTCTCACAAAGCACTTCCCAGAAGTTCCAAAAAGTGTGAGCAAAGATGTTCCTTTCTCCACAGTAAGTTGATGGACCATTTGGACAGATGGTGCCTCTATGGTGCCGCCTTAACTGGCAACTTAACCAACAAGCAACACTAGTTCAAGTCCTGCAGACAGTGATCAAGCCCTAGTGGGCTGGATCCTGGTCCACATGCTGTCCTCGAGCCTAAGGCTGATTTATGGACTAGTAAGGGGCAACAGTGAGGGACACCACATGGGGAAGACCTGGGAAGCAACTTTCATAGGTATGGCTGCTCTGGCTCATGCAGTTTAATGAACATCATGTAGTCTTAAATACTTAGCACCTGTAACAGCAGCCTAGACTCCAGGTGAATGTGTTTCAAAGGACAAGTAGTGTTTGATTATAAATCAAATATGATATCAAAATAAAATATATAATTTTTTCATATCTCATTATCTGGGGGCATTCCTATAGTTCTACGTAGGATGTTCGGAGGTCAGTTAAGTTTAATCCAGGTACGGATTTCTTAGTCCAGTGCAGCAAAGTGTGACATAAGAAGGGGCTGAAATGAAGAGGACAGAGACTGTAGCTCAAGAAACACAATGAGGAAGTCCAAAAAGAGAAAGGAACAATAGGAACAGTGGTTACTCAGAACATCACCTCCTGGTTTGGGAATAGCTGTGCTCGCAACATCAAGGCACTGCAGAGAGTGATCCGGGCAGCGGAACCCTGCACCAGATCTGATCTGCCATCCCTACAGGACATCTACACCAGGAGATGCAGGACCAGAGCGACTTGGATCGTCGGTGACCTGTCTCATCCCAGAAACCATGTTCGAACTGCTGAAATCAGGCAAACGCTTCAGAAGCATTATGGCAAGAACGGAGAGGATCAGGAGGAGCTTCTATCCACAGGCCATAAGGCTTTTGAACCCATCACAATCCTCACAAACCAGGGTCTATAATACCCTCTAACCACTCCTCCTCACTGTCACTGTTACTGTCCCCAGAGTGCACCTTAAGGTTCTATTTACTGTTTTATTTATCTACCCATTATTTTTATTTATTTATTTATTTACTTGGCTATTTGCTGTGTGTTCTTGTCTCCTTGGGTTTGGTTGTTTGTTTGTTTTACTTGTGTAAAATTTTTTCTTGGTATGTAACCACGCAGTCTCCTGTCGAATCAGAGCACATTTCACTACATAGTATACTCAGTAACCATGTAAATGACAAATAAACTCTTTTGACTCTTTTGAGTCTTTTGAATCTTTTACAAGAAATAAAGTTCATGCAGTACTCATGAGGGCATCCAGGATGGTAAGTGTGATGCTGTAAATGAGATTCCACAAACTTCCTTTCCACTGCTTTGCCATTGTCCTTTAGAAAACCAGTATCAGGTCTAGCTGTGCTGCGTGGGTCTTTAAAAGCTGCTAGGTCCATCTCTGGGGGGTTTCAAACTTACAACTGATCACTGTTACAGTATACTTACCCACAAGTCAAGGTCAATATCAGATATCCCATTTTCTTTAAAAATTATTTCACTTTAGAAAAGAAAGCAAAGATGAGAGATGTGAACTTGGGATGTGAAGATCAGGAGGAGAGCAACTGGCATAACAGCGATAAGATCTTAGTAGTAGACAGTTTTTAAAAAGTGGAAGTTAACTTCCAAGAGGTGATTATGGTCTTTTTATGCTTTGCATTAACACACCACAGTGGTTTTAATATAGTAAATGCTCGTGTTTGAGTAATAAAACCCTTGACAGAGCTGACTTTTTTCAGTGAGCTGCTGATGTTTGTGAAAGCTGCATCCATCATGGTATTGCTTACAGTTGTTCATCCATTTGCACACCAAAACAAGCTGCCCTGCAGAGAGTTAGGGTACATACCTTGCTCCTAGGAGATTAGGGTAGGAGGTGGGTTTTGAACATAGTCCGTCTGTGCCTAAAAGTGGCAACATTAACCACTGTGCCACCTGCATCAGAAATAAGGGCATGAGATCATTCAATTCAAGTCAAGTCAGGATTTATTGTCATTTCGTCCATCTACACAGTACATGGCAAAACAAGACAGCGTTCCTCCAGAACCAAGGTGCAACACAACAACACAGTACAGCAGGAGAATAAAATGCAAATTTCACCAAATAAATATAATAAATAATTGTAATAAACTGTATAAATTACAGAGCTGAAGCAGCTGCATAGGAAGTGGGGGGGTGTTAGAGTGATTGAGTTATGTCATTTTTTTTTGGTTAAGCAGTCTGATGGCCATGAAGAAAGTTTTTCTCATCCTAGTGGTGGAAGCTCATATGCCGTGGAACCATTTTCTGGATGGCAGGAGGGAGAAGATTGGGTGAGAGGGGTGTGTGGAATCATTCACAATGCTGGTGGTTTTGGGGATGCAGCATGTGGTATAAATGTCAGTGACACCGGGGATCGGAGCTCCAATGATTTTTTCAGATGTCCTCATTATACGCTGTAGGGTTTTGTGATCTGAGGCTGTTCAATTCTCAAACCAGGCAGTGATGCAGCTGCTTATGATGCTCTCAATGGTCCCTCTGTAGAATATGGTAAGGATAGAGGTAAGGAGGTGAGCTCTCCTCAGCCTCCGTAGGAAGTAGAGACGTTGCTGTGCTTTCTTGGCAGCAGAGTTAGTGTTGAGACTCCACGTGAGATCCTCTGTGATGTGGACACCAAGGAACTTGGTGCTCTAGACTATCTCCACAGAGGAGCCATCTATGGTTAGTGGCGAGAGTATGTTATGCTCTTCTAAAGTTCACAACTATCTCTTGTTTTGGCCACATTGAGAGATAGATTGATAGCTCTGCACCAGTCTGTGAGATATTGTACATCTTCTCTGTATGCTGACTCATTGTTCTTACTGATCAAACCCACCGCGGTCGTATCATCGGCAAACTTGATGTGGTTTGGGGTGTTTGTGGCACAGTCGTGGGTCAAAGTCAAAAAGAGTCACAAGAGTCAAAAGAGTTTATTTGTCAAGTACATGGTTGTGAACCATGTGTTGAAATGTGCTCAAAATGTTAGCAGAGGATGGTTTTTTGAGCACATTTCAACACATAGGGTCAGCAGTGTGAACAGCAGTGGGCTGAGCACACAGCCTTGGGGGACTCCCATTCTCAGAGTGACTGTACTGGAAATGTTGCTTCCAATCTTGACTGACTGAGGTCTGTTCTGTGCCTTTATTATTCAATCGCGTGTATGAGGTCCTGGGTTCAATCCCCAGCATCGCCAAACCGTTCTCAAGTGTTATTAGTCTCAACACAGGAGCCTGCAATTCTGCGTCTCCATGTTTGAATTTAAAACTTTGTGTAAAACACATACGACAGCTGTAAAAACAGTAACAGTAATGCTGCCCTGCTTGCAGGTTTTAGACGAAACACACCATAGCCTTCAGTCTTCTTGCCGCACACTGAAACTGCAAAGCTTCTGTGTGTGTCGGTGTGTGAACGATGAATCCTATTGACTCTGCATTGACAAGCGAACGGACAGTCAGCCGGCTGTGTTTACAGCTGCGGTGGACAAACTTGTACTGTCATCCTTGCTGGCCAGGAGGCAAATATCTACAAGCTATGCAGTAGAGACAGAAGCAAAGAGAGTGCAGACTGGTAATGAAGGGAAGGAGATGTATTACAACAAGACACCAAAAAACCCAATTCAGCAGGTCACAAGGAAAAGAGTTAATATAAACAGAGACCACTATCACAGAACAGGAAAGCACAGGCACAGATATCAGGTACAAGCACAAGACTTAAATTCTTAGAGCAATAAACCACCAAGACAAGTTGGGGAAACACAAGAGGCAAAAATGAGGGTAATAATGGTGGTTAAGTTGGGTAGGCAGGGCAAGGAGCACACAGAAGTTAACAGGACCACAAGCCCTTGTGGTACAGAAAATGGCCAGCAGAGTGGCAAAAAGTCCCTGTGCAGGCTGGAGTCCTGACAGAGAGAATTAATTTATAATAAGTTATTTCTTAAGTTTCTGTCATTTTAAACCAGGCAGCCTCCACAAAATCAATACCGTATTTTCAACACAAAACTGGTATCCAATCTTAAGTCTAACATTGCCTGCCCTGCAACTAAATTTGGCTGCAGTACTTAACGGAAATTCAATCCCTTGTCTCAGCGTCTATAAAAAGCAGGTTGCTGTCTACACTTTTTTACAGCAAGTGTCTAAATGAGCCAATGCAAAACATGGAGAAGCCTTTTGATAAAATCTCACAAGCTCATAATTTAGCCTCCCGAAGGTCACAAATATCAACAGTTTTCCACTGGTTACCCATTGAAAATGGAATTAATGAAACATCAGCTGCCAAGAGAATGGGAAGAAAGGTGGAAGAAAGAGAAGGAACAGAGGAAAAAAATGCAAGAGGAGGGCGGTGAAGGGCTGGAGGCAGAAAACAGAAAGTTGAGATGGATTGTGGCTTATAACAACCTTAAGATGGGAGTGAGAAAGTCAAAAGAGCATGAAGAAGAAAGACAAGACCAAGAGCAGTATGAGGAAGACGAAGATGAAGAGGTAGCCTTTATGTTCCAAAATCACAGACATCCTGCAGAGGTGTTCCAGGCCATGAAAGAGTTTAGTGCCTCTGGACTTCTCACTGACCTGACACTGAAAACTACGGATGGGGGTTGCTTCACCACACACTTCCTCGTCATGGCTGCTGTCAGCTCCCTACTGCGGCAACAGCTACAACAGAGAGACAAAGCCAAAAATTCCCAGAAGAAAAGTTACGGAAATGGAATCAGAGAGCTTTCAATTTCTATGGGTCCAGAAGTTGAGAGCTCAGGGCTGGCTGGTGTTGTTGAATTTGCTTACACAGGAACCATCATGAATCTAAATAGGCACATTTTGGCCCAGGTCAGGGCTGCAGCTCAAGTCTTGCAGGTGCCCAGAATTTTGGAGCTTTGCAGTACAAAAGTGGAGAGGGAGATGACAAAAGGGGCAGAGAAACTCCAGGACAGAAGCATGTCCTCTGAAAGACAGCTGGAGATCAGTCTTCAGTCAATTGAACAACTGCGGAAGGAAAGATGTGGCTGCGATGTGGAGCTAGAAGTTGATGGCAGAAGGTTTCATGGTAGGTATGATGATTGTTCTGAAAAGGGCACAGTCCCTCTCTGATGCTGCTTATGATGCACTTCAAAGTGTATTGAGTAGTAATGATGACCCAGCTGGTGTCTAGTCCAGGTTGTACCTGCCACAAACCACACATAATAAACAAAATAGTTTTTTTTTTTTTTGGTATTGATCCTATACTGTACAAGAACTTATTGATAATGGATGAATGGCACCAACGGTGCTGATGCTCACAAAATTAAGACTGCAGCAACAAGTAATGCCCACTAAATCAAAACTCATTAGACTTAGAAAACCTAATGGTTAATAACAGCTGCTTTGTTCATTTCCATTCTATGAATTGCAAGTTACTTTTCAAGGGTCCCGAATGTAAAAAAAAAACAAAAAAAAAAACAGAAAGTTGTAACTGAAACATGGATTGTGTAAAATAATGCTTTCATTTCCTCTTCTGTTTTTGGACTTCGTATGTACTTTTACTGCACTGATTGGGGTTTTTTTCTGCTTCTGACTTTCTAACCTTTGTTGTTTGCTGATCTCTATTGTTTTGTACCTCAGCACACAGGGTTGTCCTCTCTGCCAGCAGTGAGTACTTCCGTGGAATGTTTACAAGTGGCATGCAGGAATCTTCCAGGGAAACCATAGTCCTCTCTTCTCTAGGGTCTGTGGAACTGGAAGCTCTCATGAACTGCTCCTACTCAGGCTCCTTACCACTGAGCTGGAGATCTGTGTTCCAGACCACCGCTGCTGCCCTCCAGTTCCAGGTCCAGCCTGCTCTGTCCTTGTGTCTTGACTTTCTGCACCAACAGATAGATTCCAATTCCTGTTTGGATGTAGCTTCTTTTGCTGAGGCTTATGGGATAGGTGACCTTCAGAAGTTTGCAGAAGACTTTGTTCTGAGGCACTTTGCTGAAGTGGCAGCAACTGCCAAGTTTCTGGATTTGCCTTTAAGCAAACTTCTGGAATACCTGCACTTCGACTCCCTGTGTGCCCCCTCTGAGTTAGCTGTGTTTCGGGCAGTAGTAGCCTGGATTGAGGCTGATCCTACGGAAAGGATGGTGTTTGCTAAGGATCTCATGAAGGGTGTGCGATTTCAACTGATGACCTTCCGGGAGTTTAGAGAAGTCAGGGCTATCAACCTGCGTATGGAATGCGCTGGGGAAAAAGAGGTGGACTTGTATGGGGCAGCTCTCAAAGAGTTTGGGTTTGGTTTATCAAATTCCCAAGACCAATCCCGAGTCCGACATCCCAATGACACTCTGCTAGTTGTTGGAGGAGACAACCTGGACCCTGATTTTGGGCAACGGCAACCGAGTAAACAGTTGTGGTACATTAACTCCTTGCGGAGCAAAACAGGCCTGGTGAAGGAAGTGGAATGGAAGTTGCTGGGAGAAATGCCAGAGTCTGCTAGACTACGACATGCAGTGTCAGTCCTTGGAGGCCAACTCTATGTAGCAGGAGGATGTCACTATTATGCCAAGACTGATACTCTAAAATCTGCTTACAGGTGAGGGACAGTGTAATCATTGGGTTAGTAGATGGAAAAACCTCAGTCTAGCTGAAAATACCTCAGATAACTGTTTATGAACAATTTAGAAGGAGGGCAGTCCAAAAGGCATTTACCTTTATTTTCATGTTTGCTTCTCAGTCATCTTCCGTCCTCTATTTCTGTCCACCTCCTCACTTTCCTGGTGTAACCCTTCTGTTGCCAGGTATGATCCTATGCAGGATACGTGGCAGCGACTGGCAGACATGCATGAGCAAAGAAGCAACTTTTCGCTGATGGTGCAAGACAGACGGCTATATGCCATAGGTGGGGACAAGGACATCAATAATAATCTGGACAGTGTGGAATGCTACTGCCCTGACAGCAACTGCTGGAGGTATGGAGGAGGAAGAGCTGAAGGCTGGAGTAGGAGGACTCTGTGTAGAGGAAGATAGAGAGATAGTGAAGTGGAGGTGTAGTTGTTTGAAACAGGAGCAGGAGGTCACGTGTACAAGCATGTGGAGGAATAGTGCTTAATAAACTGCAAACTTATAGCGCATTTCTAAAAAAATATCTTTAAATGTTTTTAGAATTTTAAACTAAATATCTCTTTTTCTGGTTAACTACTGTTTCAGCTTCTCTTGCCCTCTGGATCAGGCACTGAGTGGACATGCAGCCACAGTTTGGAATGGGGAGATTTTCATCTCTGGGGGGTTTGACCGCAGGTACCAATGCCTGGTGTCCATGTTCCTGTACCACCCAGAGAAAGGAACCACCTACCTATGTAATATGAGTCAGGACAGAGCCCTGCACTGCATGGAAAAGCTGGCTGGCCACTTGTATGTTGCTGGAGGAGTTTGTAACCTGCATAAGTTCTACACAGACCAGCTACTCTGTGAGAGCTACAACCCACTGACGGATTCTTGGAGCTCCGTCCCGTCTCTCGCCATCCCCCATGCAAGTGCTGCATCTGCGGTTCTTGAAGATAAAATCTACATCCTTGGGGGCTACTGCCAAGAGGACTACAGTGAGCCTGGACTCGTGCATCGCTATGACCCTGCAACCCTCCACTGGGAGAACATGGGCAGGATGCCGGGACCCAACACAGATATCCGAGCCTGTATCCTCTACCTGCCTCCGCACCTGCGATGCCGACAAGCACAACAGTCTCCTGCACATCTGCATGCACATTCATAATAAAAATAGAAACAGAAATCACCTGCAACTGCAATTGTGTACAATGGTTTAAGCTCACGTAGCTTATTTAACTTTTTTGTTCTCTCAGTTCAGAGTTGCCTCCCATGATGCTCCTCTTCTTGCACCCATTATGCAATTTTTTTCATCAGCCTGCTTGTACTTAGCTTAGTTTTGGTCTATAAAGTAATATTCTCATATGCTAAAGCCTTTCACACTGACCTTCTCCTTAAAACCAGTACCATCCGGTTTCTTCTGGATAACTTGATATTGATCTCTGACAAACGAAATATGTTTAGGATATTCTGTATATCAGTGTTTCTTAAACTATGGATTGGTCACAGATGTGTCTGTGATGGGTCGCTACATGATTGCTTAGTAAAAGTTCTTCAAAGCATGAATTCAGGCACAAGCTATATAATTCCCTCTCTCAGGCTCTGTTTGAAACTGTAAAATACAGCACAGTGATCTAGGGCAAAGCTTGTGAACAATGCTGTATTACAATTCCTGTCACATAAATATTTGCTAAATATTGTGATAAGCACCAGTGTGGCTTCTAATGGAGAAAAAGAGGACACTCCAAAGATCTCTACAGCATAGCCTTTATTAACCGTGGGCAGGGCAGAAGGTAACAACCACGACAGACAAATGGAAAAGCCGCTCTCTTAGCCTCCAGTCTGAAACCAGTTAACCACTCCAGCTCGTCTACCCACTGACTGAAACCTTCTGAATCCTGACAACAGAACACACCGTCCAGTCTATAACTGAATAGTTAAACATACACAATACCTGCATATTATGTAGCATCCAACACTTCAGTATTCCTACCTATGACACCACCCCGCTCAAAACCTGTGAAACAATCAAATTAATACGACTCACAGCACAGATACATATGGGGAATGAGCACGTGCAAGGCTGGGAGCAGAGAGAACTACACAGACAAGGCTGTGAGGTGGAGGGATCTGACGCTGGTTTGAAATATCAAAAAGAAAATATTTCAAAGAATTTATTTCTCTTGGTTTTAATAAAGCTTGAAGCAGTGACGAGTGCCGGCAACGTCTTCCGTGTGGGGAATTTTGTAGGAATGAAAAATTTAAAATTAATAAAGCACAGCTTGAAAACAACAGGGAGCTGTTCAAGTGCAGGGCAGAAAGGTTGAAAAAACAATGTTTGGACAGTAGAAGAGTGAGTCTGTTCATTTTGTTGTGATTTTATTGTATTTTATTTTGTTGTAATCTCCTTTGCATTTTAAATATTTTAGAATCAGTTGTGATTTAATTCCTTTTAAATGTGTTAGTGTTTTGGGGGTTTGTTCATGCAAAGTTAGGTGAAACCATTTGTATTTATTGGGGCAATGTTTTCTATGTTTTAATCCTTTATATGGTTTTCAGTGTATTTAGTGTTTTAGCCCCAGTTTAACCTTTGCTCTGGATTTTGTTTTTCTTGATTCATGACAATACGTTAGCATTTGGTCCATGCAAAATAAGAATGTGTGTATCAAGAAAGTTATCCTGTTGATGAGATCTGCTGTGATGTTTTCTTTTTCTTTTGAAAAGGTTGTTTTGTCCAAGATGGCGCGGCCACGTCCAGACGCCTACCTGATTGCTCCAGGAAGACTGTGCGTTTTTTCCTTAATTTCTTTAATTTTCTACCTATTATTCCCTCACACATCAATGGGACTGGTACTGTATGACAGCGCGACACTTCGGGAAATTGGGAATCAGATTCCTTACATGGTTTCTGAACTCTTCAAACCTGATTTGTCGTGGCTGGCTGAGATACTCCGGACGGCGGATCGCCACAAAGAACGCGACCAAGACCCCCCACGGCGACGCACAAAGAAACATCGGGGGACCCGTGCCGGAGTTCGGAACAGACTGCGGAAACGAGCTCATCGCCCTCCACTGCCCAGCATTCTGCTCGCAAATGTTCAGTCATTGGAAAACAAGCTGGACGATTTGAGAGCAAGGGTGACTTTCCAACGAGATGTGAGGGACTGTAATATCCTGTTTCACCGAGACATGGCTGACCCCCCTTGTGCCGGACCAGGCAGTGACTCCGTCGGACTCATTCTCTGTGTTTCACATGGACAGAACGGCGGAGGCCAACAAATCCAAAGGTCGGGGAGTCTGTTTCATGGTGAACACTAAGTGGTGCGAGGTGATGAGCGTTTCTGTTCTTTCTCGGTCCTGCTTACCTCATCTGGAGCATATGACCATCAAGTGCCGTCCTTTCTACCTGCCTCAGGAGTTCAGCTCGGTTATCGCCATGGCAGTTTATATTCCGCCTCATGCGGACGTTGGCACAGCCCTGTCTGAACTACACGAGGCACTCAGCACTACCCAACACAACCATCCGGACGCAGCAACCATAGTGGTGGGGGACTTTAATAAAGCGAACCTCAGACAAGTCATGCCGGACTTATACCAACATGTCACGTGCATGACTAGGGGGGACAACACGCTGGACCACTGCTACACGCCGTACGAGCAGGGCTACAAAGCTGTTCCGCAGCCGGCGTTTGGGAAGTCGGACCACAACGCTGTTTTCCTCGTGCCGGCTTACAAACAGAGGTCTCGTCTTGAGGCTACGGCCACGAGGGAGGTAAAGCGCTGGTCTGCCCAATCGGAAGCCGCGCTACAGGACGCGCTCGATGACGTCGACTAGGACATTTTCAGGACAAGTTCGGATGACGTCAACGAGTTCGCGGAGGTAGTGGTCAGCTTTGTGAGCGTGCTGGAAGACAACATTGTCCCCACGGTTACTATTAAGAGCTTTGCCAACCAAAAACCGTGGGTCGAGAGTACGGTCCGGAAAGCTGTGAATGCGCGCACTGCTGCGTACAACGCAGGTCTCGCCACTGGCGACATGAGCGCTTACAGAGCGGCTAAATACTGTGTACGGCGTGCAGTGAAGGACGCGAAGCGCCGGTACCGGGAGCGGGTCAAGTCGCTTTTCCACCAGGGTGACGCGCGCAAATTGTGGCAAGGACTGCTCACCATCACAGATTTCAGAAGGAAATCTAGCGTGGCTATGAGTGCCGATTCTGGGTTCGCCAACGAACTCAACGCATTCTATGCCCGCTTCGAGTCCGATTGCGCTAAAGTCACCCGCGACAGCAGCGAGACCCGCAGCCTGGCGAAGGAATGTGGTGACTTCATCACCGTCGCTGAGTCCGATGTGCGGAGGGAGCTGAAGCGCGTCAACATCAGGAAAGCGCCGGGGCCGGACGGCATCTCCGAGCGCCTGTTGCGCTGCTGCGCCGACCAGCTGGCCGGAGTTCTCACAACCATCTTCAACGAGTCTCTGGCTCAGTCCACAGTCCCTCGGTGCTTTAAAACATCCACCATTGTCCCGGTACAAAAGAACAATAAGCCCTCATGCCCAAATGACTACCGGCCCGTTGCACTAACCTCGGTAGTCATGAAGGTCTTTGAGAGACTCATCAAAGCCATCATCACGGCATCCGTCTCCAGCTTTGTAGACCCACTTCAGTTTGCCTACCGCCCCAACAGATCCACGGATGATGCCATATCCCACGTCCTGCACACCACCCTCAGTCATGTGGACAGGAAACAGGGGAACTATGTGAGACTGCTGTTCATTGATTATAGTTCAGCTTTCAACACCATTGTCCCCCATAGACTGTTCACTAAACTGAATGACTTGGAATTGAACCGCCACCTGTGTGCCTGAGTTCTCAGTTTCCTCACAGGCAGACCACAGGTGGTGAGAGTCGGTAGTTGCACCTCCGGCATCATCATACTCAACACAGGAGCTCCACAAGGTTGTGTACTTAGCCCTCTGCTCTATGCCCTCTACACTCACGACTGTGTGGCCAAGCACGCTTCCAACTCCATCATCAAATTTGCTGATGACACGGTGGTGCTGGGCCTCATCTCCAACAACGATGAGACAGCATACTTAGAGGAGGTGGAAAACTTGGCATCATGGTGCCAGGAGAACTGCCTCCAACTGAATGTTGGCAAAACTAAAGAGATGGTGGTGGACTTTGGTAGGCGACAGCAGCGGTCCTACACCCCCCTTAAAATCAACGGGACTGCAGTGGAGAGGGTGAGCAGTTACAAATACCTGGGCGTTCATGTCACTGAGGACTTGACATGGACCGTACACACCCGAGCTCAGGCCAGTAGAGCAAAGCAGCGGCTCTACCACCTCCGGCAGCTGAGGAAGCTACAGGTCTCTCCGGCGATCCTTAAAACGTTCTACTCTGGTGCTGTACAAACTGTTCTGACTCAGAACATCATCTCCTGGTTTGGGAATAGCTGTGCTCGAGACATCAAGGCACTGCAGAGAGTGATCCGGGCAGCGGAACGCTGCACCAGATCTGATCTGCCATCCCTACAAGACATCTATACCAAGAGATGCAGGACCAGAGCAACTAGGATCGTCGGTGACCTGTCTCATCCCAGCAACCATCTATTCATCTTGCTGAAATCAGGCAAACGCTTCAGAAGCATTATGGCCAGAACGGAGAGGCTCAGAAGGAGCTTCTACCCACAGGCCATAAGACTTCTGAACCCGGACATGCTATCACAACCCTCACAGACCAGGGGCTTCAATAATCTCTGACCACTCCACCCCCTCCACTGTCACTGTCCTTCCAGGGCACCTTAGGGTTTCTTTACCGTTTTACCTATTTATTTATTTATTTATCTATTTGCTGTTTGTTTCTATTCTTCTTGGTGTTTGGATGTTTGTTTTATTTTCCATTATAGATTTTTTGCACAGTCTTCCTGGATCAGATCAGAGCACATTTCAACACATGGTACACAACCATGTACTTGACAAATAAACTCTTTTGACTTTTGACTTTTTGACTTTTGACTGCGTCGCCTCGTTCAGCTCCAACATCATAGTTAAGTTTGCTGACGACACCACGGTCATCAGCCTGATCACCGACAACGATGACCGGGCCTGTAGAAAGGAGGTGAGAACCCTGACCTCATAGTGTCAGGACAATGACCGCCTTCTCAACGCCAGCAAAACAAAGGAGCTGATCGTGGACTTCAGGAGACAGCAGAGGAATGGCCATGCGCCCATCTCTATAGCCGGCGCACCAGTGGAGAGAGTGAACAGCTTCAGGTTCCTCGGAGTTAACATCACTGCGGACCTGTCCTGGTCACGGCACACCAGCATCATCATCAAGGCAGCAACACAATGCCTCTTCTTCCTCCGTCAGCTGAGGAGGTTCGGCATGGACAACAGGATACTTGTCAACTTCTACAGATCTACCATTGAAGGTATCCTTACTGGCTGTTTCACGGCCTGGTATGGCAGCTGCAGTGCGTCAGACCGTAAAGCTCTGCAAAGAGTGATCAAGACAGCACAGACTATTACCAGGACTGATCTGCCAGCCCTGCAGGACCTCCACACCCAGTGCTGCAAGAAGAAGGCATTTAACATCCAAAGGGACAGCAGTCACCCCAGCCACAAACTATTCTCCTTGCTCCCATCCGGAAGACGCTTTAGAAGTGTTCGGACAAGGACGAAAAGGTTCCGGGACAGTTTTTTCCCCCACACCGTAAGACTGCTAAACCACTGACCCCTCCCTGGGCAGTGGGAACAGTCGATCGGGGTCTGTCTATCTGCCTGTATGCCTGTCCCCCCCATTGTGTAAGATAACCGGTGGTGTGTTGTTGGTGTTGTTGTAGGTTTGGCTGCTGTGTCTTCTCCCACCCCTCCCCCACTCCCCCATGTATATCTTCATACCTTATTTATTTACTCTCTTTATTTATTATTATTTATTTGTTTTCCTTTTCCTGATTGTAGTATTTATTTAACTATTCTGTACCTTATTTATACTTTTACATACTTATGTTCATATTTATATTACTGAGGATGCCCGGAAACAAAACTTTTCATGGTGACAACACTGCTACGCTGTGCTGTTGACCCATGACAAATAAACCTTGACCTTGACCTTGACCTAATGGTGATCAATGAGACAGAGATATCAAACACCTCTCAACAAGCTAAGCCTTTCCTATTTTGAATGTTTTATGATACTATATTGAAGTTGATGATGAGAAATTAGTACAGTGTTACTAATAGAAAGACATAACTGGCTTAAAAATTTTCAGTGTTGGTGCTGTAGAAGAATTTTAGAACTGAACAAGAAACAACTCACCAAACC
>CM030902.1:17200075-17234548 GCA_018136845.1 Heterotis niloticus
GAGCAATAGGTTACACCATACTATGACTGCAGTATATGTTTATATACTGTATGTATTATAGGTTATATATGTACTGTGCTATTATACACCTGGTAGCGCAATCGCTTTGTATCCTAGAGACATGAGATACACATGTTGCATGCGGGAATCAGTTGAGGTTCCTACGTCCTGTTCTCTGATGGGGATTTCTGAACTCTGTTATAACCCTATGGGACCGCAGACATACAGTACATGTGTCGGACTCTGCCCAAACAGACATTATGCTGCACATGCCTGTATAACATAACACAGAGCTCTAGATTAGCTTAGCTAGTTAACAAGAAAAATGAATATTTCCGATCTTTTGGCATCTGAAATGCCAGATGAAGTTGGATGTTGTGGCAGCACCACTGATTGTGGAACCACAAACTTTGCACACCGCAGTTTTTTCTGTACTTTGACAGACAAAAATATTCCACGATCCAAGTGACGCAATCTTGGAATGGTGCCCAAGGTGATGGTTCTATCTACGCCACTGACGTTGATGTTCATTATGATCAGTCTGGCGCTTTTTCATCACGCTAATCATGTTTCAATGAATGATACAAATAAGAAAGAAATTAAACAAAAGAAATAACATCAGATTGTAAAAAGAAAAAAAATAATTGTAATTTTTCCTGAATGGGGAAATTTGGGAGAGATCACTAAGGAGATGCAAGGCAAGATTTGTAGAGAAGTGCATAATATATATGGAAAATATATGTATTTTAATAAGTAAGGTTTCTTGTTCTCGTTTCTTTGCTTTTTGTCCCTCTCAATGCATTTTTAAGATTGGGTAGCATATAGTGAATTCTATTGTAAATCAAACAATTAACTGTTAGCTCGTAGTTATTTAATGGAAATAATTTTCTTATTAATATTTTAATATTTCTGCATTGTCTCCACACCGATCAGCTTGCATGCACAGAACAAACAGACATTACAGCAGTGTAGAGCTTCTAATGTCTTCGCTCCACAGTTCACTGTGCATAAAGGGACTTTGGCTCACTGGTACCCAAATGGAAAAAAGTTGTTCAATTCGAGGAGGTTTCAATACGGGTACCCAAATGACACAGAAGCAAAGGCATTCAAAGCACAGATGTAGGTGTCAGTCAGGGTAAGGAAGCTAAAGGCAGTCAGCGATCAGCACTGGTAAGAGCTCATTGACTTGTTTATCTTACAGAATTTACAGTATTTCATTTTAAATAAAGAGCAATAGACTAAAAGATTTCCTATTCAGCTGGTCTGCAGCAAACTGGCTTCTCATCCAGGGTATAGCCTGCTTTAACCTTGCTTTTGTGATGAGCCCAGATCCCAGGGTGTCTGCAATGGACAGTGAATGAATAGATTTCCTGTTCTTGTTTGATATTTTCATGGAGTATTTTGCAATTTTGCCACAAGGAACCAAGGGTGCAAGGCAGGGTCCACCTTGAGTCCCACTGACTAATTTTCAATGTAACGCAGATGAAATTTACAAACATGTGTAGAACTGCTCTCGAACATGTGGCTGTTTTCCCTTTCTTATTAAGCCTTTCTCGGTCACTTCTTAGTACTGTTGTTCAGTTTCCTTCCCAATACTTCAGGACATAAAAGTTCACACTCATGTGGTTCCAGTTTGTTTCTTCTCCTGCTGTTTGGGTGAGTTTACTCCATACGAATCTCTTGCATTGGTGCACTGGAAGGCACTGAGATGTCAGTTTAATGTGTGATGTTCACTGCAATAATGTTTCTGCAAGTTCCAACAAAAATTATATACATTACGTTACAAAGTCTGTAAAGAACAAACCTTGGAGTTGAAAGACCTTCACCTTCAGTAAGGTCACATGAATTAGTATTTAGCCAAATCATTGAGCTAAAATGAAGTGGTTGCATAAGTTGCTAAAATAATTATATAAAACCAGTGTATAAAATAACACTGTTTTTCACTTTATGGAAATTAATGATCATTCTGCATTTTGGTTTTGCAGACCTTTTGTCCACACCCTCATATGCCACATTTTCTCATATATTTGTGACATGGCGAAACCTGACTGCTGCACAAGAATACTGCAGACAAACCACGCAGACCTCATTTCGACTTTTTTTTCATTGAGCTGGTGTTTGACTATTCAACACAAAATACCCATAACAGGCCTGGATAGGACTGTACAATGATGTAAATAGCTGGAAGTGGTCACCCAAAGCCAGAATGTCATGCTAGGTACCAACTGGACCAGGACAACCTAACAAATAACTATGTGTGGACATCAGGAGCTGTGGTGCAATGTTAAGAAATGGCAAATGGGATGATAAGCCATGTAACGATGAATACTTCTTCATCTGCTATAACCGTGAGTAGAAAAACTGTGAAACAGTAAATTCCTTTTATTTAAATGGACTAAATGGCAATTGGAATTGTTTTTATACAGTAATACCATTACAATCATTCAAGTAGAAGATGTCTTTACCGTTCAGTATGACAGAAAAGTACAAACAACTGAACATTGAAAAAATATGGATGTTTTTGTAGTATGACTGCTGAATTGTGTTTCTACAGAAAGCAGAGACACCAACTACATCCTGATTGCAGAAAAAGATTCGGATTGATGCTCAGAGCTACTGTATGAATAAATACACAGACCTTGCCAGTGTGAGAAGCCGGGATGAATGGCCTCATATATAACAAAATGCTAAACTACACTGATGTGCAATCCTTGTGGATTGCCCTATTCAGAGACACCTGGAAGTGGTCCAACCATAAATTTCACCTTCAGCAACTGGGCCTCGGGTCAACCTAATAATTACAGGAACGAAATCAGTTGGGTGACCAAGTTCACAAAGTCTGGCATTGGAACTTGGGATGATAAGCAATGCAATTTAGCTCTTCCATTCCTCTGCTACTCCAGTGAGTTACTTTTCTCTTGTTTTCAGGGGTAGGTCTGACAGCCACAGTAAGAATAATAAGTACTGTATATAAGACAATATGGTATGTGTAAGCAGTAACAACTCCTTATTCAGTAAAAAACTTTTGGGGAAAATAGTAAAGCTGTATATATTGTATAAAATAATTTTTACATTGCTGACCTGGAATGGGGTACTGTGAGAAAATCCAGAATATTCAGTTAAGAAGAAGCACCTCAGGCCATATTATAATCTCCAGTTATAGATTAGAGAGGTCACGATGCTCCCCAGTACCAGTAAATAGACTAAGATTAATTTTTTGCATGTAAAATAGCAAAAGAGAAACCAGAAGTTCGACTCAACAGTCCATGTAGTTCAAAAACCATAAGGATTCATCAGTTCACTTAAATCCAAACATTGTTCTGTTCTTGTGGGAATTAGAATACTTGTAAAAAGTTTGAACTGATCCCAACACCTGAGACAAACCTGTTACCACCCATATGATAAATCTTTAAGTCTGAAACAAAATAATCAAACTTCAAGGCATACTTTAAAAATATGATTATTATATGTCCGCTGTGTAAGGAAATCTTTTACTGCCTCTGAAATAGACTGAGAAGGATGTCTTTTCATTACTGTGCATCAAATACAATTTGCACAGCAATTCATAAGTCATTATTATTAATGCTATGTTGTGCTTTATGTTGTGGAGTTGGGCAATATAGGTGGTTGGTTGCAACAGTTATTGAGGGAGCAGTTCTGGGATGTCTTTCCAAGTGTCAAGTATAACCTCGACAAAACACCTGTATGATAGTTCCCCTTGACAACTTGAATGAGATACTGAATGAATGGATGACTGGTTTACATTTGGACCTCGTAGTGTTAGGAAACCTTGTTACCTGTTTTACATATTAATCCCTCATTGTTCAGAGAACTTGTTGCCTGATTTGCATACAAATCCCTCAGCTTTTGTATCTTTCTTTGATGTACATTTCCTCACCCTAAGCCTTACCCATAAACTCTTTAGCCTCTTTTTTTGAGGAGAAACCTGCTGGTTAGATTTATCCCAGGCACCTGCTGTACTGAGAGAATTGACAAAGGCATGTGTTTAACTTCTCGGCTGTTTAATTCCCCCACAACAATGCACCCTCACAATGTCATATCGTGTGGGTTTGCTAGTGTAAGGGATTTGTGGTGGCTAGACAGGATCACCGCTGTAAGTCTGGTACGTTTTAGGAATTGTTCAATTTATGATGTATTATTATTATTATTACGAAGTTTATACATATATATCATTATTATTATTATTCCTATAGGTGATATTTCATGTATGTCACATGGCGCGATATGTTTGTTTGTGTGCATTGCATATTTTATATCGGTTCGCATCCGCCTGCATAGATGTGCGGACGCTAGAAGCAAGTGTGGCTCATATCCGTAAGTTTTCTGCGGTCAGAATGCACAAATCTACACAAATCATTACTGATGTCATCTGAGAAAAAACTGTGAAGTCGGGTTTACATATTAGATCTTTCAGTTTATTATTATTATTATTATTATTATTATTATTATTATTAAGTTATAGTATGATATTTCCTATGCATGTCATGCATATGCGTATATGTTTGTTTGTGTGTATACTGTATATTTATATTGGTCTGCATCCGCTCTGCATAGATGACGCTTAGGAAGTGCGTGTAGCCTGGTCTGGTAAGTCATGGTCAGAATGCACAACGACACAAATCAGTACTCGATGTCATCTTTGAGAAACTGTGAAGTTTGGTTTACATATTAAATCTTTCAGTTTATTATTATTATTATTATTATTATTATTATTATTATTATTATTATTATTATTATTATTATTATTATTATAATAAAAATAAAAACAAATAAAATAAAATTTAAGTTTTCTTATATAAATTCCATTTACATGGACTCTATATTGAAGAAAAAACATAAAGTTATCTATAACCAGAATAAAATGTAGTACCCATTATGTCATGATGGGGGATCCAGGTGCCTCACTGCCGTGGTTCTAGTCTAGAAAATCTCTGCTGGAGAGCCTTATTGATCACACTGCTCCCCATGACCCTTTAAAACCCAACTGTTCACAATATTTTGTGCATATCAGTACAAGAGACAATAAATTGGTATTCTGACAAATCATTTCAAAGTTTTTGCACACAATGAGCTCTTATTTCAGTTAAGCATCATTCAGCATTGGACCGCCATAGCCCCAAGTCCTGAAGAGAAAGTCAGAGATTTATTGTTTCGTTATTTTAATCCATATTTAAAGATGATTGTACTTCTCAGTGTAAGCATTTTTAAAAGCCATTTTTAAATGCCATATTTTATATTAACAGAGTTCCTGACCTTTTCAGAAATCACAGGAATGAGAACAGTGGTGAAGGTGAAAATCAGCACTGATGGAGATCTTTCCAGTCCTGCATTTAGTGAGCAGATGTTACTGGATGTGAGCACTTCTCCATCTTACAAATCAAACTCCTTGCGGAGAGAAGGCTGTTGTTTGGACAATCGTCAGTTACCATCCATTGTTTTACATTCCAGCTACGCCCAGGATTGGTCAACAAAGGATGCCCCCAGCAAAAATTGGGCGCTGGAGGTCTCAAACTAGATGGACAGATTTTCTTCAAGCAAGAAAGTGATACAGGTAAAGGGTTTGCTACAGCTGATCTGTATGAGCATCTACAATACAACACAACCCCACTGGAATACATTTGCTCAATGACTGGTGAATGGGGTCAGTCCATCATTGCAGATTTTATGTTCTGTTCTCAGGTGTGTGTGAACCAGGTGGGAGTTAGGCCTGCATGTGAGCCTCAGAATCCATGCTGGTGGGAGGAAGACCTGTACACACCCAATAAGTTATCAACCAGATTTCAGGCTCCTTTTTTCCATTTTCACACTTCGCCACATTAGTTTCTACTTAAGTCTTTTCACTTAAATGTATGTAATGTCTATTTTAGTTGATATTCTAATCTACTTGAAATTTCATATTATTGATACAGAAATGATTTGTTCACGGTGATGTACAGTAGATCAAGATTTTCTTCCTAGTGTCACCCAAAAGCAACCAGAAGGCTAATGGCTGGCGTCCAATGAAATTTGATGGATGAAAATAAGAATCTATGCATACAATCTTCAGAAATTGTCCTCAGCTTCATTTATACCTTGATATCATGTCTGTCACTCTCTGCTATGCAATGTTTAGTATAAATTTTGAAATTGAGGTCTACAAAAAAGAAAAAGTAAAATTACAAACAGATTAAGCTGTATACATTTGGAGATACATTAGATGTTTTTCTCACTTCAAAGGACCACCTTCTCTTCACTCTCCAGTAATCATTTTGTGGTGAGAACCCTTGTGAAAAAAGTATACTTAAGTACAGAACTATTTCAGCACGACTCAAGTTGTGTTATTTTGGGACACTTTTTTTATACAAAATTATACTGACCATTACTGTTTAAAATATAATTGATACATGGAAAATATACTCAGTATACTAAATCCACATGTTATTTTGGCCATCCTTGTAATATACTTATAGAATATCATGATATCAAACTAAGTAGATTAAAAGTGTATTTGCATTTTATTTTAAGTAGTTTACATGTGCTTGTCAATTATTAAATTAGTGTAGTAAGTATATACTCCAGGTACACAATTATCAGATTTACAACTAGAACAGAATATATTTATGAAACCCTTCAAGTGTGCTTGGAATACAAGTGCAGCATATTTGCAGTAATTATATCTTAAATACTGCAGGTCCCTGCCTGGCTAGCTCAGTGGGTAGAGCATGTGTCTTGTAATCTCAGGATTGTGGGCGTCGATGCAAATCCAGCCACAAGGGGGTACACTCTCTGTGCCGGTCCTGCCCGACAAATGGGAGGGTCACGCAGGCGCATCCGGCGTAAAAATATGCGGAGGAGCCGATCCGCTGTGGCAAACGGGAGCAGCTGAAAGTTGGTTTTTATATCTTAAATACTGCAGTTAAAATTCATATTAAATTATATACTTTTAGCTATCTAAGCATTATACATTTACATATACAGTACATTTTCAAAGTATTTCTAGTTTTTCTATTTCTAGTATATAGCCAATATATTTAAATGACAACTATCAAAGTTAACATGATTATAACGGCTATATGGCTGATGTAAATTAGACCACCAAGTACTGTAAATAAAAGCTACAAAATAAAAAATATTGTAGGGGGCCATTAATACTTAAAAAGCTTTTCTTCAGTTCTTTCACTCATTTACTGATTGAATTATTGTATTTAATATTGCTACAAATAAATAAGAACACCAACAATAATTAAGAACATGTTTATTCAAATTTCTACTACTGTATGATAGTATGATATATGATTTAGTCAAGTTCATAAACTTAATTTATTTTAACAATTGAAAGAATATAAACGCTAACACTAAATCTTTGTGATCGATCAACAATCACAACTTTGGTTCTTACCATTAAACCTGCAAGAACCGTTTAAACATTC
Organism: Heterotis niloticus; assembly: GCA_018136845.1. Taxonomy (NCBI): domain Eukaryota; kingdom Metazoa; phylum Chordata; class Actinopteri; order Osteoglossiformes; family Osteoglossidae; genus Heterotis; species Heterotis niloticus. Next base: position 17,207,506 of record CM030902.1, read on the forward strand.
TGCTCTGATCACTTAAAGTAGAACAGAATACAGTTCAATACAAGTTTTCAAAGTAATGAAAAAAAAACAGACATTTTACATAACCCCTGTGTCACAGTCTTTTTGAGTATGCCTATATGGTTACATTTTTCTCTCCATAGAACATTCCTTGATGTCTTGCAGAGTTGTTCCAGGAATTCCTGGGCGCATAAACAGTCTTGTGGATTAAAAAAAGGCTATGGGTTTTACTCTGATATAAAAAAAAAAAGGATACTGTGCAACTGGGTGTTCTCAGGTTAAATGTACACAGTACAGTATAAGGTATGTCAAGTGCATTGCTTTGGCAATATGAGCATTTGCAGCTGGCTGGAAGCGAACATGAAAGCTGTAGAGGGAAACTATGAGGTCTAGAACACTTGACTATGTTGCCATCAACAGGAAGTAATGGTCAAAAGTTAAGAAACTATCTATTTTCATGACATCCTCATGAACAATCACCTTCATTAACTTTTACATTTACTCATTTGTAAGAATCTTTTGACCAAACTTACACATTGCACAGTGCACCTTAAGGTTTTATTTTGTTTTATTTTGTTTATTTTACTTACTGTTTTATTGATCCATTCATTTATCTATTTATTTCTTTATTTACTTATCTATTTGCTGTGTGTCCTTGTTTTCTTGGGTTTGGTTGTTTGTCTTAATTTTTTTTTTAATATGTAAATCCACGCGACAGTCTCCTGTCAACTAAGACATTTCACTACTATGTATAATTAGTAACTATGTGAAGTATGAATAAACTCTTTTGACTTTTGACATGAGTTTAAGCTCAATAAGTAACTAATAAAGTACTATCTAGTTAGTGTAAAGAAGATCAACTATTATACTCCTTCAAAAAAGTAACTTCCTTCAAATAAGAAATTTCAAGGTCAGTTGTGTGATTAAAGTTTTGAGGATATATTGAGAAGACAGACTAAAGAATGTTAAGTTTTATTGTGTTCACTAAAGTGGATCAAAGTTCGTGGTGTGCAACCCTTGTCAGGTCTGTACAGCGCTCTGTGTCACTGCAGTGAGAAGAGTGGTATATAAAAATAAAATTGATTTGAACTGAATTGAATTTTTGACCAAGATCCTAGTGAAGATGTTTCCAATTTCTGCAGATACTGCTTCATGGATTTCATTTTTTCTGGGAAAATAAAGACGAACATTATGATCGCATGTAATGAATTATAAAATCCTTGGCCAAAACTGGCCATTAGCATTACCTTTAAATGCTTGAACAGTCTCCTCATCAAGCTCTACTATGTTAAGGTTTTAATATTTTCTGTTCTTTACATTTTCTATCAGTGTCTGAATCACTCTCCATCTATAACGCCATAGTATAATAACTGCTAAGATACAAAATAAGCAAAGAAGCCTATATTGCCTGGCTTAATACTCTCACGAATATCAGAAAATAATCATAAAAAATGAATGCAATCTATTATATCTCTGATTATACACCCTGTCATGAACATATTATGAATCATCATGGAAATTGTTATATTAATATTTTATTGTATTGTTTGAAGCCATTTTTTTACTTTGCTCCAAAGAAATATTTTGTGCATAGTTTTAAAGAATGTTTTTATTACTACTACACCATGTTTTACAGAAAAGAACACTAGTATGTTTCAGCTGGAGTGATTTAAACAGTACCTACTTGGCATATCGGAGAGCAGCACAGTAGCTCAGGAGGTAGTACATCTGCCTCACAGTGTCTGGGCTTTCCAGGTGTGGATTTGTACCTGTCACAGTCTGTGTGAAGTTTGCATAACAAAATGGATGGCTGGGTTGCATCAAGGTTACTGTATTTGATCACTTGAATTATTCCAGGCAATTGGTTTCAACATTTGTGGCAGCCTCCAGCAGGCAGACATAAGAGTATGAGTTCTCTGCATCACGCCCATTTGTTCCCACTTTAAGTGAATTCTTGTTTTATTTTGGAATGATATATTTATAAATGAAAAATGTTAAAAGCAGGACTTGATCATAAGCAACCATCAAATGTTTCTAAAAAAATATTTTATTGATTACTGAAAAACAGAAGGCTCATAAAAGTCAGAATACAGAGTACAATAAGTCAGAATACTGTATTTACATGAAAATGAAAGAGCATAAATAGAGCTAAATGAGAGCAAGAAGGACTTCATTTGAAAACAGTTCTGCTCTCTGCTGACCAAAATGTATTTTCCAGTGAAAAATGAATTTAGTGCTGTTCTTTTCCCAGGGAGGTATTCTTTATTCTTTGTGGAGGGTCATTTCCACTTAAAGCTGGCCACACACAGAACTGGAACCATTATAATAGTTGATGTGAATAAAAAAATAATTTTTTAATTATGCAAACTAAATAAAATCAGTTCTTTAATTTTACTTACAATTTAGTTATTGTTCAAAGAATATCATCACTGATTCTGTATCACTGACCCCTTATTAGAGACTTATTTGAAGGCAGCTTATTTGTTACTATGCACATTCAAATTCCTTAATCACATTAATATACAATATATATTTTTTTTAAAGTCCTATATACTTAAAGGTACATGTACCTACATCTAAGGTAGCTTTGTTTTCTCAAAGAATTACATTATAAGACCTTTAGCAGAGGTTTGATCTTTGTTTTCCTCAACCCATCTTACCATCTCATATCTGCTCCTTGAAACAAGTTACACTGAGCAATCCTCAGCATCACTGCTGGGTGTACAGTGCTTTCTGTTAACTACATGAATAACGGAATAAAGGAATAACTGAAATATCAATTTCTACAAAAATGATCAAAATCACATTCTGTTTGGCTGCATTTCACTGAAAACAAATGCCTAGGCATAAAATATAGAATATTTTTTTAACTTAAGAAAATACAATATGAAACGTTTTATTACTGGACATGGGACTGTGAAAGTACAAATAAAATAAAGAATTAGTTTGCCTGCTCTCTATGGGCTGTTACGTAAGCCGTTATCAAGACTACAAAGGTCCCTATTTAATTGAAAAATTCAAGAGCCCTAGCTTCCTAATTTATCCAAGAACTTTCTATATTCAGCACTCCTTCTAATCGAAGAGATGTTGGCAATTAATCAGATTCTGTGATCTTTCTCTCTGGTTTCCACCCAGATCCTCCCTCAAACATTAATTAAACCGAACTCTGGAAATGGTTGTCTAAGGGTTTGATAGCCGAGTAACATTTATTGCCAGACAAAGCAATGGTCATTAAATATGGTAAGCATTAAATATGGCTTAATGCATTCCAGACTTCTCAAAATATCTAAAACTGTCATTTTTACTACAAGGTCAAACCTATAGCACAGACTTTCACAGACTCAGAGCAGTTTTGGAATGTATAGTCACACTTTTGGAACTTACTAGATGGTTCTGTATGATCACCCTGTGATGCACTGTCATCATCTGACCCTCAGGCCCCTGCTCTTTGTAAGTGGATGTACAACCTCCAGGTGTTTTTGTACATACTGTCCATTGCTGTGATCCACTAATGCTTATAAATGTGATTTGCAAAAAACATAATGCTCACTCTGCAAGGGACTAGCATGCAGTTAAGACGCAGATTCACACCGCAGCGCCCGCTGCTCCTGGGATGATTTCTGGACTGCCACCACCCTGCTCAGCATAAGCGGTTAATAACAATGAATGGAAGGACAGATCAAATAAATTACTTTTGTATTAAAAAAAATAACTTCAGGACTGGGGAACAGAATGGGGTTGCATTTAAAAAAAATCCAATCCTGGGCACCACTGCGAATTTTTCTAGTGAAGTGTTGAATTTAAATTTCAAGGTGTGTGTTTGTAGAATTTCCCCAGTTCAACAACTTTACAAAAAGAACAGTTGTGAGCATGAAGATCAGGACTGATGAAAAAATAACAGATCCTGCTGTTAGTGTCAAGACTTTACAAAAGGTCAGTGTGAGGAACCGGCTAGGGGCGGCCCGCCTACCCATCGTAGCTGCACCAGATCAGCCCATTAGATCAGCGGTAAAAGGCATGGGGCTGGACAGCTCCAGCACGGGATCTCATTCATAGCTGCTTATGGTTATCACGTGTTATCCCTGCTCTTCCTTGTTCTGTGTTAAAAGTCTTTGTCCTTGTGAACCCAGTCCCTTATGTCGTGTCCGCACTTGGGTCCCTTACTTTGTGACCATTAACGTCCTGACAGAAGATCCCATCTAACATGGACCCAGCAAACGTCAGAGACCTTCAGGCAGCTGTATCCGTTCAAGGCTCGATCCTTGGATCCCATGAGCAGGCATTAACTCGGCTCTCAGAGTCTTTGAACAGATTGCTGTGAATCCTTCAGTCCCGGACCCCAAGCATCCGAGAACAGCAAATGCACGTTGCCGCCATGAAATCTTATCCAATGTGTCCTCCCCGCAGACCCTTTCTTAGGCGCACCTCTCTGTTATGACGGGTCTCCGGAGAAGTGCAAGGGTTTCCTGCTACAGTGTGAGCTGGTGTTTGTGAGTCAGCCCCAAGTTTACCGCTCAGTCAGACTACAATCGAATCATCTACGTCATCGCTCATCTCATGGACGCCGTGCTTGATTGGGCAGCGGCGATCTGGGACAGGTCTGAAATGGCTGAAATGTCCTATGATTGGTTCAAAGCCTGGTTCCAGTCCATCTTCCACCACCCCGAAGTGGGACAGTCCACAAGAGACTGACTGATGCATCTACAACAGGGCAACAGGACGGTGGCAGACTTTGCGCTGGAGTTCCGCGTCCTGACAGCCGGAGGCTGGTGGAATGAAGGCAGCCTCATTGCCTCCTTACAGAGCATGGGATTGTGCCATAGATCTCTTGCCTGGGGCAACACCCCCACGGGCACGTATTTATCCACTCTCCCTCACTGACCAGAAAGCCATGGAGTCCTACATTTCAGAGGCCTTAGCAGCAGGCATCATCCACCCATCCACCTCACCAGCAGCCTCCGGGTTCTTCTTTGTGGAGAAGAAGGACGGTGAACTGCGGCCATGTATTAATTACAGGAGGCTCAACGCAGTGACTGTTCCCTACCCACATCCACTCCAGCTAATCACGGCAGCGTTAGAGCCAGTCCATGGGGCAACTATTTTTATGAAGCTGGACCTGCAAAGCATGTATAATTTAATCCACATCCACGCCGGTGATGAGTGGAAGACGGCATTCAGTACAGCAACAGGTCACTACGAATATCTTGTTATGCCTTTTGGCCTGGCTAATGCTTCCGTCATATTTCAGGCCTTTGTGAATCATGTCCTGGGAGAGTTTGTAACTCGCTTTGTCTTAGTCTACTTGGATGACATTTTAGTTTTTTCCTGCTCCCGAGATGAACACGTGGAGCATGTGTGACGGGTTTTGGAACGCCTGCTCTGAAATGGCCTGTTGGAGGGGGCAGCACTACCTTTTGTGGTACTGACAGACTATAAAAACCTCCATTACTCGCAGACAGCTCAAAGGTTGAACCTCATCAGGCCCGTGGACCCTGTTTTTTCATTGCTTTATTTCACTGTTTCCTACAGGCCGGGTTCCGACAATAAGAAGGCTGACGCCCTATCCCAGCTCCATGAAAAGGACTGCAAACCGCTCAAACTAATGCCGATCCTCCCGGCATCGTGCTTTGTCACCCTGGTCAGGTGGAGGTTCTGGGAAGACCTCCAGGATGCCCAGCAGGCCATCCTGGGTACAGGCTAAGAGACAAGGAGTATGTCCTAGCCACCCTGCGATCCGCCCTGCTCCACTGGGCACATGACTCCCCATCCACTAGCCCCTGGGGGTATGGAGGACTCTGCGCCAGATCTAGCAGCAGTTCTGCCACCTGTGACATCTGTGCTCAGTCCAAGGTGCCCAGGCAACTCCCTGCTGGAGAGTTGGAACCATTGCCCCTCCCCAATCGGCCTTGGTCCTCATTGCGCTTGGACTTTATTACCAACCTACCTGTGTCTGGAGGTAACACCACCATGCTGGTGGTGGTCGACCGGTTCTCCAAGGCCGGCCACCTTGAAGGGCCTTCCCACAGCCATGGAGACAGCCGAGTTAATTTCCATGTGTTCTGGCTCTTTGGATTGCCAGAGAAGATTGTGTCAGACCGAGGCCCACAGTTCACATTGGTGGTCTGGAAGGCCTTCTGGGGAAGACTAGGGGTTAAGGTCAGTCTGACCTCGGGTTATCATTCTCAGGCTAACGGACAAGTGAACCGCTAAACCAGGAGATTGGTCGTTACCTTCAGAGTTACTGCAGCCAGCACCAGGCTGATTGGAGCCGCTTTCTGCCCTGAGACGAGTATGCGCAAAACTCCTTGGTACATTCATCCACTAACCTCACTCCTTTCCAGTGTGTTTTAGGTTACCAACCCCACCGTTTCCTTGAGACCCAACCCCGTGCAACATCCCGGCGGTTGATGAGTGGTACCAAAAAAGCGGGCAGGTCTGGCAGTTGGCCCACGTCCACCTCCAGAGGGAAGTTCGGTCGCAGAAACACCACACGGACAGGAAATGGCGACATGTCTCCTTTTGGGTAGGATAGAGGGTTTTGCTATCCATGAAAGACCTCAAACTGAGGCTCCCCTCGAAGAAGCTCAGCCCACGATACATAGGCCCGTTCCGGATACTCAAACGGTTCCCCTAGTCTCTTACTGTTTCCAGCTGCTTGCCCACTACAGAGTCTGCCCCACTTTCCATGTCTCCTTCCTGAAGCTCTACTACTCTTCCTCCTTACAACGCGACCGTTTGTGGCAATCCCCACCGCCGCCAGTTGTGGTGGACAGTTCACCAGTTTATCAAGCGAAGGCTCTCTAGGACTCCAGGCGCCGGCAGGAGCATCTGTTCTACCTGGTGGACTGGGAGGGTTATAGACCGGAGGAACATTCCTGGATGCCTGCATGTGACATCCTGGACCCGTCACTAATCACCGACTTCCACAGACTACATCCTGATTGTCCGTCCCCACAGGGGCAACCCTCCTGCCACGGGCGTCTGGAGCTGCCCATAGGGGAGGGAGTACTGTCAGGAACCGGCTAGGGGTAGCCCACCTACCTATCGCAGCTGCACCGTATCAGCCCCTTTAGATCAGATATTAAAGTCAGTCGACAGCTCCAGCACAGGATCTCATCTGTAGCTTTTCTTGGTTACCATGTGCTATCCCTGCACTTCCTTGTTTTATGTTAAACATCTTTGTCCCTATGAACCCAACCCCTCGTGTCGTGTCCGCAATTGGGTCCCTTACCTCGTCCCCATCAGTGTCCTGAGAGTAAGTGCATTTCCTGTCCCAAGGAGGGAAAAAAAAAAAAACAAAGATGAATCAATGACTGAATAAAACATAGAAACAAAGTGAAAATTAATAATATATTTAAATTGCCTTTAACTATGTTCAGCTGCAAAAGGAACTGATCAAGCAAGGGATGTCAGAAGATTCGTATTTCCAATGGAAAATGAAGGTGGAACAGGACAGCGGGACAAAACAAGGCAAGGTATTTGCAGTACTGCACCTTTTTGAAGGATTAAGATGCTGTAAAAGGTAAAACACAATGCCATATTCGTGATGGTACATATCACCTTTTACTTCTGCTGATAAAAATCAAACACCATTTCATAACCTGTGTATAAATTAAAGGTCTGTAGGAGGCAGAGGCATGATGTTGACTCACTGTTTCCTTCTCAGATGTTTCAGGCAAAGACGCTGGACTAAACTGGACAGCCATATGGATTAGGGATCGCGTTATTAAGACCTGCAACTAGCCAGATGCATTTTGTGTGGACAGTTGTGAATGGCCTTTGGCAGGCTTGCTTGTACAGCATTTTAGCATATTGCCATCGATTGAAGTTTTGGCTTGAATTTGTTCTTCTGAAATAGAAGCTACAATGTCGATGCCAGCGATCACCCTGTTTCCACTCTATTTGGTCTTAGCCACATACCTGGGAAACACAGCAGGGGAAATAGCTGATGGTTTCTGTGCCATTGCTTTTAAAAGTTTGGAAGCTGATATTTGAATATAAATGTAAAGGAAATATGAAAAAGTTAAGCAAATTTCTAACACTGTTTTGCAAAAATTGTTTGTGTTTGTTAGTAACCCTTCACACACTCAAAAATATACAGTCTTGTAAGCGTTTCACGTTGACTTCAGTTTCTCTGTCATCAGTTGGCTACAACTTTTCTGTGCATGTCTCTGTTCAGACTGAACACAAATGTAATGTTGTTACAGCATCAGTCAAAGGAGGCAAAATAGGCCCACTCCAGAAGCAAGCTTACATATCCTCATTGTGTGTTTGGTTCAGCTTCTTCCTACTTTCAGTTCATGGATGAACATTCAACATCAGTGCACAAGTCATACTTATCTTTTCCTCACCAGCTTCTAGATAGGTCCCTCCTCATAAAATTTATTAGCTCATTTTTTAAGAAGCAGATTTCAAATAAGAACCATGTGGAGAAGTTAACATTTTGGAGGTAATTTTCAGCCAGGTGCTGCTGAAGAAAAGAACTGGAGTAGTTCCGGTCCGAATGAGTGATACCCAGAGAAACTGGCAAAAGAGCTACATCTAGGGATTCAAATGCCTGGGTTAACAGGCTGACGACTCCATGATCAGAAAAAGACAAAGAGACTCATGGAAGCATATCTGAAAGAAACACCCCTCTAAAAAATACCGCGGGCAGAGTGGCTTAGGCTTAGAAGCTGCATCTGAACAAAGCATAAGACTTATGAAATAACCGTCCTTTGGTCAGCTAAAGTCAACAGGGAGGTTTAATCTGTCAATGCTGCCAGAACTGGTTACATTTATAAAGTATGAGCTTTTCTTAGCAAACCTCATCTTTTGTCTATAAACTGAAGCATAGAGGAACAAGCAAAGCTCTGTAAAACTGCATCTGTGAATGTGTCCGTGCGTGTTTTGTTCATTTTCTTGCTACAACACTGCTGCGTCTCCCTCTCTCTGTCAAAATGAATGGCTAATACACAACACTTTAACTTGCTTTTAAGGTATTCCTCCAGAAGAATCACTTGGAAAATGAGACCTCCGGGTCGGGTGGGTCTTAACAGTCTACTGGGGAAGAGCTGAAGACTCCTCAGAGTAAAGCTAACGTACAGTGCAGCAGATCAAAGCCCCTGGGAAGTCCAACTGACAATGTTGCTATGTTACAAGATGTAAAGAAGCTCTGAAAATCGGGGAATGTTTTGTGATAAGTATGATTCAAGGAAGATTGGTTGTGTTCAAAACTGAAAGAAAACACTTAAGATTTACAAGTGGGTGTCAATGAACTAAATGGACTGGCATCGGACACTTTTGAGCCCGAGTAAACATAAGGTATAATATACTGGATAGGCGGTGAGCAAAATAAATAATGGAGTTGGATTTATAATCAAGCAGCAGCTTTTGATCTCCATCTGCCTGAGGAATACCCATCGATATAATCGTCATTCAGATGTATGTGCCAACAACAAATACAGAAAAGGAACTTCTACAAACAAAGACAAGCTGAAATGAACAGAACTTGTGAACAAGACATACTGATAGTCATGGGCAACTGAAATTCAGAGGTTGGAGATGTTGGCAAATACGGACTCAGCAACAAGAATGACATGAGATAATGCCTGATCTAATTCTGCAAAGCGAGTAATCTGTTAATTTCAAACACTTTCTTCAAAGAACAGAAGAGGCGAGTGTACAAATGGACTGTGCCTCAGTGGTTTGTCTAGAAATCAGATAATTTGTATTTGCCAAAGTAGATGACAAAGTTCGATAATATCAAAAAAAGGTTCATATCAAACACACAGTGCCAACAAGGAGCTTGGATTATAAAGGGGATCTCACTACCCACTCAACCTAAGCCCCGTTGTACCCCATCCTACCCCTAACCACCACCGCAATCCCACAGCCAACCCACAGCACGCCAGCCTAGACGCCACACAATTGTTAAGATTCCAAAACCACTTCTACTAACTCTAACCAAACTCAGCGTAGCGCAGCAATGGCACAGTATCTTTTCGGGGTTATCAAGTGGGCACCTTCCTTCATCGGCGTTTCGTCAAGTTAGGCCCACGACACCTCCAGAAGGCTCATCTCATGCTCAGGCATCCCGGAGCTGCTCCCCTCCACTACTGCACGCACCACTGCGCCGCCCACACTCAAGACATTTATCTTTACCTTAGATGCCCTCACACTTCACCGGGCCCTTTTCTACTCCGCTGCCTCCGAGAAGAAGCCCTTTCGCCACCTACCTTACTCTACATTGCACTTCACACCAACTAAATCACACCGACACTGCCGCCTGCTAACAGCTAACTGCTATCACAACTACGTGCTATCACTTTGCCGGCACCCACCTACTCAGAGCTTCCAACCGCGCTAGTCTTCTTTCTCCAGATCCAGAGACTTCCTTGCTCAGCAGCCTGTGACAACCTTTCACCGCCTGCTGCAAGTTTTGCCCCAGATACCGAGTTCGTGAAACAATGCTAAAAAAAGCTGATGATTATGATTGCTGTTCATATCAGTCTTAAAAAAAGGTGATGCAACCAACAGTGGTAATTATCACAAGATTGCTCTGATCCCACATGCCAGCAAAACACTACCCAGTGTCAAAGAGATCAAAGAGATTTATTTGTCGACATGGTAACCAGGTATGCCATACAGTGAAATGCGCACTGAATCGACAGGAGACTGTGCACGGTGATATTCAAAGGAAATCTAAGACACACAGCAAAAAGATAAGCAAACAAACAAAAACAGTAAATAAAAAATAAAGTTGAATAAAATGAAATATTAAATAAACCTTAACAGTGACAGTGGGGCAGGGGCAGTAAGAGGATGTTGTAGACCATGGTTGTGAGGATTGCGATAGGTTCAAAAGCCTTATGGCCTGTGGATAGAAACTCCTTTTAAGTCTCTCCGTTCTGGCCATAATGCTCCTGAATCGTTTGCCTGATTTCAGCAGGTTGAACAGATGATTGCTGGGGTGAGACAGGTCATCGATGATCCTTGTCGCTCTGGTCCTGCATCTTCTGGTGTAGATGTCCTTAGTTGATCCTTCAGGTGAGGCTACAGCCCCATTCATACAAGAATGACCTGAAGAGCAGTCATTAGGATTCAAGAAGGGCGAGGACAAGGACATCAATAAAGGACATGAAGTGGATTCTTGAAAAAGCAAAAGAATATGAAAAGGACATCTTTTTGTGCTTCATTGCCAACAGCAAGGCATTTGATTGCGACTCACAAGAAACTCTGAATCACACTACGAAGCATGGATATCCCAGAACACCTGATCGTTCTCATGCCCAACTTCTACAAAAACCAAGAAGCAACAGTTTGAGCAAAACAAGATGAAACAGAATGGTTCAAAATCAGCAGGGGTGCAAGACAAGGCTGGATACTGTCTCCATATCTCTTTAATTTATGGGGCCAATCAAAAAAACTCTAGAGAAGCAGAACTATATGAAAAGAAATGGTGCTGCGAAAAGTTGGTGGAGGACTTCTCAACAGTTTTTGCTATGCTGATGATACAACAACATTAGCTGAAAGTGAAGAGGACTTGAAACATCTTCTCATCAAGATCAAAGAACATAGTCTGAAAATGGGATTGCATCTTAACTTAAAGAGGACAAAGCTCTTGACAATGGGAACATTGGACAACTTCACACTGTATGGAGAAGAAATACAAACATTACACAACTTCACTTTCTTTGGATCTACAATCAATAATAATGATGACAAGCAGCCAAGAAATCAAACAGCCTTGAAGAACTTGGACAAAATTTTCAAGTGCAGGGATTTAACTGTATGCAAAAATCTGACTTGTTCAAGCAATGGTGTTCTCAGTCACATCACACAGATGCGAGAGTTGGACCGTGAAAAAGACGGACAGGAAGAATAACATTACGCTTTTGCATTGTGGTTCTGGCGACACCTGGCGCATACCTGGATGGCCCAGAAACAAATGTATGGGTAGCAAAGCAAAAGCAAACCAAAGTTGTCATTGAAAGTTCAAATGACCAAACTTCGACTGCCTTATTTTGGACACATCCTGAGGAGAGAGCAGTCACTGGAAAAGGATATCATGCCTGGCAAAGTGGAAGGTCAACCCAAAACAGGAAGACCTTTAGTGGAAGGACACAGTGATGTGATGCCCCTTTGTCAAGCCAACTTGCTAGCATTTCAGGACAATCTATATCCATAAAGTTGCCATGGGTTGACACTGACTTGATGGCACATAACAACAACAACTGTGTTGTTCTGCAAGTGATATTAAAAATAAGTTTAAGCTTTGACTGTACAAACTGCCCAGGAATCAGCTGTACTTATGTTATGGTCATTGTTTGTGTATAACAAATATTACAAATATATACATATTTATTATATATTACTCGTTGCTTGATAGAACATGGTGTTGATATTTGAAGTCAGGGCAGTTAGCTTATTATACTATGGTGTAGATAGGGTGTCCAGAAGACTCAAGTGCAGGGCCCCTGCCCATGTTTCAAGGTCAGTTACTTTAGGGGATTTAAATTGTCAAATAGCATAAGGAAATGTCTAAAAATTACACTGCTAAACAGATTCTCAGATAATTACATAAAAGATGACAGTAGAAAGTGTTTCTTTGAGAATGAAATGAATGAAAAAGCACACAGAAGATTACGCTGCATAATGGAAAAGCAAAAACAAAAGACCGGAGTCAAAGAAGTTATTTCAAATGGTTCAGTGTCTATATTTCATACCCTTTTGAGTTCAGGAATTTCTTGCAAAGAAAAAAATTCCTGTGGTTCCCCCCTATTCCTCAGGGAGAATACAACTATTCATATTCCCTAAAATAAAATGAGGCTATAAGGGAGAAGATTTGATGATGCTTATAAGCTCAAGTGAACATGACAAAACAGTTTAACAGCCTCTGAAAAGAAGACTCAGAAATGCAGCCAGAAAAGACCGAACACTGAATATGGGAATATTTGAAGACTGTTAGTGTTAAATTGTAAGTACAGAAGCTTTGAATCTAAACAAAAATTTTTTTTAAATATTTTTCATTACTCCATGCATTTTTAGCTTATAAAATGTTTGCTGAAGTTGTGTTAATCCTCTGACTATGATCAGTTCATTACTCTCTGAATTAAATTCTTTCTTCCACTTGACCTAAATTTAAGTCCAGACAGAAAAAATAAAATTGATGCCTCCAAAACATTCCAAAAATTTTGGGACAAGGGTAGTTCAGGACTAATAACCAAGTGACAAAGTTGAATGGCACAGGATGTCAAACAGGTGATATCAAGCAGGTAAGGCATTCATGTTACAAGATATATGAGCCTTCAAAAGGCAAAGTTCTTCACATAAGGATGAGTTGAGGCCCACCAATTTTCCAACAGATGTGTCAGCAAATAATCCAGAGTGGTCACAGAACAATGTTTCCAAAGACAAATCAGTTTGAGCTGATAGTCAGAAGAAAGGCTTTCAAAAAATAAGACACATTCAGAGAAACTGGTTAAAAAACATCAGGTAGGCACAAAACCATGGAAGAAAAGGAAAGAAAATTTGAGGAAACAACCTGATTTTTTGACAAGTCCATTTAGGTATTTAAAATCCCTTTTCACTGGCAATTAGACAGGGAGGTTTCAGCCAAACAAAGGAGGTAAACTATTTTTCATAAAGTAATAGTCTTATGCTTTTAATGCACCACAATAACAGCAGCTTAACAACAATCAATCAAATAGGAAAAAGCTGATTTTGTTTTTGACATGTTGACAGATTTTCAAAGTTTTCTGTGGATGTCTTGTTTGTTAAGCTTCCTACCTCACGATCTATGCAAATACTATGTTTTTGCAGGTTATCCCCAACTGTGTCCAGACCAAAACCAGGTGCTACTGGAAACAAACACAACTTTTTCTTACTTTGGCTGAGCCAATACAAGCAGGAAGAAATTACTCTTAACATCAATGTACCAATCTAACATTACAAAGTCAGCTTGGCTGCCGAGATGCAGGGGTGTAGTGGGTAAAGCTACTATTGGACTTGAGCGAATTCAAAAATATAATCCACCAAACATTATGTAAAAATTAATAGGATAAAATAAATGGAAAAGTTAACCTTGCTTGAAGACAGCTCAATGAAGAGGAAGTCCACAAAGATGCAGGCCAGCATCATATTGACACACTGGAGCACATTGTACAGTGGTTGAGTGTCACACATGTACAAGTCAGCTAAGTAAGTCTCAAGTTCAACTCAAAGTCTCAAGTCGAGCCTCAGGTTACAGTGTCTGTGAAATCAAGAGTCTAGTTGAATGCCTGCATGGTGTCAAGAAGCTGTCATTGCTTAGGTCAAGTAATTCACAAGTCAAGTCATACTGAATTCTATGCCCTACATTTAATGTAGTAATTAACAGGACATTTATTTTGTACAATCTCTGTTCTACATTCAGAAACAAGTTTATTTTAATCTGACATCACAGCAATTTGATCTCTGACTGTGAAATACAAGAGCAAAAAACTATTTTACTAGCATCAACAATATTTTCAATTTAAATTAACTGTAAAATAATTTTAATATCTTTTTGTTCTGTATTAAAGAATCAGAAGAGTTTTTCATTTTGCCATTCTGATAGTAAACTACGGGCAGCACTGGCTTATTTAACTTTTTGCAAAGTTTCACATACAGTACATCATATTTAGACAAGTAAGAAATATATATAATTTGGCACTTTTATGGAATATTTCTATTAACTGAGCCCAATTATGTCATTCACTGGATAATGACATCATCAACGGACTGCACATGATGGTAGTTTCAGGTTTAGGAGCAATAGGTTTATAATTATTATGACTACAGTATATCTTTATATACTGTATGTATTATAGGTTATATATGTACTGTATTATTATACACCTGGTAGCGCAATTGCTTTATATACTAGAGACATGAGATACATAAAAGGCGTGGTAGAGAACTATTGCGTTCGCTACATCCCATTCTCTGATGGGGATTTCTGAACTCTATTATAACCCTATGGTACCACAGACGTACGGTATATGGGGTCAAACGTTGCTCAAATGGGACTTCAGAGTGCACATGTTTTGTAGCAATATAACACAGAGCTCTGTGGATTACTCAGCTAGTTTACAAGTGTTCAAAAAGAAAAAAATTAAAGTTATTCTGTTTAAAAGTGGCATCTGAAAATGCCAGATGAAGCTGGAACGTTGCTGTGGCAACATCGCTGATTGTGGAATCACAAACTTTGCACACTGCAGTTCGTTTTTCTGTACTTTGATGGACAAAATATTGTGTGTATCTAAATGACACAATCCTTGGAATGGTGGCTTCCATATGGTTCTATCTGTGCTCTCATCGATGTTGAGGTTCATGATCGGTTCAGTATCTCATCACCCAATCATGTTTCAAATTAAATAACAATGAAGAATAACATAGAAGGTTCTTTTTCGCTAAAAATGAAATAAAAGAAAAACATTGGGTTGTAAAAAGAAAAAAAAAAAAACCAGTCCTTCCAAGTCATCAGTCTAAAGTCAGCTAAGTTTAGCCTTTTAATTATCATCGTAAGTCACAAGTCGTCATATTTATGACTCAAATCTGACTGGAATCATGAGACTCAAGTCCCCTGTTTGGAGTAATAATAACCTTGACTGCAACTTTTTTAGTTTTCACGCCAAATTTTCCTGATTTAAAATTTGAGATATCACTAAGGAGATGTAAGGTAAAAGGTTTGAAGGAAAGTGCAGCACTTCAATTCTAAGGTTTTACGTATCAAGAGATTATAAAAATCGCCTGGTCCTTAGTAGATGTTAAAATTACGTAAATAGAAACCTCAGGTAAATAGAACCTCACATGAACAACAATACATGACATATTATACCGTGGTCATTGTTTATTTAACAAAAAAACTGGGTTGGGAAAATGTGGAAGCAGGTAAAATGAACACGCCCCTTACTGCTTCCATATGAATGAAGAGGGTAAGTAGCAGATAGGTGCCATGAACCAATGCTAATCATCAGCAACTGTGACCAATTTCTATAAAAAGCATATAAGTTTTGCAGTTTTCTGGTCTGAGCATTCAGGTGTAAAAGCACGCCAGGATGAAAGACATCAGCAATGATCTTTGAGAAGCAATTGTTGCTGCCCATCAGTCTGGGAAGGGTTATAAGGCCATTTCCAAATAATTTGAAGTCCATCATTCTACAGTAAGAAAAGATATTCACAAGTGGAAAACATACAAGACAGTTGCCAATCTTCCCAGGAGTGGATGTCCCAGCAAATTCACCTCAAGGTCAGACCATGCAATGTTCAGAGAAATTGCAAAAAAATCCAAGAGCTACATCTCAGACTCTACAGGCCTCAGTTAGCTAGTTAAACTTTAAAGTCTGCGACAAAAGTAATTAGAAAAAGATGCTGGAAGAAGTGTGGCTTAATAAGAGTGCTACAGGAGAAAGCCTCTCTAAAAAAAGAACATGGCAACATGGTTCAAGCTGCAAAGTTGCACTGAGCAAACCACAAGACTTCTGAACAATGTATTTGACAGATGAGACCAAAGTGAGATGCTTGGCCATAATGCACAGTGCCACGTTTGTCAAACCAAACACAGCAGCATATCAGGGGTACTAACACCTCATACCAACTGTCACACGGTGGTGGAGGGGTGACGATTTGTGCTTGTTTTGCAGTCACAAGACCATAGCACCTTGCAGTCATCAATTTCACCATGAACTCCTTTTCATACCAAAGTATTCTAGGAGTCAAATATGAGGCCATCTGTCTGACAGCCAAGCCATGAAATCCCTAGCACACCAGCAAATCTACAACAGAATGGCTGAAAAATAAAAGAATCAAGGTGTTAATGGCCCAGCTGTCCAGACCACAACCCAATTGTCGCTATGGTGTGACTCTAACAGTTGTAGTACAATGAATGCCCGTGAACCTCAACAATGAACTGAAGCAACGTTGTAAAGAAGAGGAGCCAAAACTTACACAACAACGAGAGACTGGCAGAGGATACAGAAAAACAATTACTTCAAGTTATTATGTTAAAGGTGGTTCTACAAGCTGTTGAATCAAGGGGTGTAATTTTAGTTTTCATATGCTTCTCCATTTTGGGTCTTCATTTTTGTCCAGTTAATAAATGACATGGTGGACTATGTTATGTGTTGTTTACACCTGGAGGTTAGATTTAAATAATTTTAGAGCCTGTAAAAACTAGATGATTTTGTATTATGTCTTGATACGAAACCATGGAACTGAAACGTAAGGGGTAATTTCTTTTCACATGACAGAGCATAAAAAATATAAATAAATATTATTTATATATTTATTATTTATTTATTTTATTTTTTAATAAGGTTTCCATTCTAACGCTTTTTGCTTTTTGTCCTCAATATTCTTAAGGTAGCAGCATAATGAATTTATTTAACATGAAAACAATGAACTCATTTGCCTGTAGTTACTACTGAAAGTAATTCTCTTTTTATTAATAATTTAGGAATTTCTACATTGTCTTCACACTGATCAGCTTGTATATACAGAACAACAAACAGACATTACAGCAAATAGAAAAGATGCTCCTAATGTCATTGCTCCACAGCTCACTGTGGCTTTGGCTCCCTGGTACCCAAATGGAAAAAAAAGTTATTCAATTTGAAGAGGTTTTTGGGTCATGAGTACCCAAAATTACAGCTGACAGAAGCAGGAGGCTTTAAAGCACAGATGTAGGTGTCAGTCATTAGAAGAACCTAAAGACAGTCAGCGTTTCAGCACTGGTAAGAGCTCATTGACTTATCTAAAAGAATTTATATTATTTTCTTAAAGTTAACAAGCAATAGACTAAAAGGATCCCTAGTGAATATTTAGCTGGTCTGCAGACTGGCTTCCCATTCAGATGTAGCCTGCTTTAAACTCAGGGTGTTTTGGATGATGTTCAGACCCCAAGGTGTCTGCATGGAAAGTGAATGAATATTTCCCAATTTTGTTGTATATTTTCATGAGTATTTGTAAATTTTGCTACGGCAAAAACCAAGGTCCAAGGTAGGGTCCACTCTTGAGTCCCAGATTGATTCATTTTTTACTTTGATAAAATTTATAGATGTGTAGAACCTCCTTTTTGTATATGTGGCTGTTTTCCTTCACATTTGTTTTCTCCCCAATATTATTGCCCTCTTTTCTGTCATTTAGGACTGCTGTTCAGTTTTTTTCCAGTACTTCAGGAAGTAAAAAGTTCACACTCATGGGCTGCAGTTTGTTCTTCTCCTGCTGTTTGGTGAGTTTACTCCATAATGCAGAACTTTGCATTGGTGCACTGAAGGCACTGAGATGTCAGTTTAATGTGTGATGTTCACTGCAATAATGTTTCTATGTTCCAACAAAAGTACACAATCATTACAAAGTCTGTAAAGGAACAAACCTTGGAGTTGAAAGACCTTCTACCTTCAGTAAGGTCGCATGACCAGTATTTAGCCAAACTGTTGAGCTAAATAAAGGGGTTGCATTAAGTTACAAAATAATGATATAAAAACTCAGTGTATAAATAACACTGTTTTTTCACTTTATGAAAATTAATGATCATTTCATTTTGGTTTTTGCAGGGCCTTTGTCCATACTCCCTCATATGCCACATTTTCCATATATTTGTGTATATATGAAAACTGACTGCTGCACAGCACAATACTGCAAACAAAACTACACAGACCTAATTACCTTTGACTCCTTTTTTTCATTGAACTGGGTGTTTGACTATTCTCAAAGTGAAACACTTGCATCAGCCTGGATAGGACTGTACAATGATGTACACAGCTGGCAGTGGTCACTCCAAAGCCAGAATGTCTACATTGTGGTGGGGTCCAACTTCACAAACTGGGATTCAGGACAACCTAACAATTACCATGGAGATGAGAGCTGTGGTGCAATGTTAAAAATGGCAAATGGGATGATAAGCCGCGTAAATGAACTCTCTTTTGTCTGCTATAACCGTGAGAAAAATTAATGTTCAAAGTATGACAGAAAAAAGTGTCAAAACAACTTATGAACATTGAAAATATGGGATGTTTTATAGTGTTGACTGCTGAACTGTGTTTCCACAGAAAGCGGAGACACCAACTACATCCTGATCGCGGAAAATAAGAACTGGAGTGACGCTCAGAGCTACTGTATGAATAAATACACAGATCTTGCCAGTGTGAGAAGCCAAGATGAAAATGGCCTCATATATAACCAAATGCTACAATACGACAGCGTGCAAGCCTTGTGGATTGGCCTATTCAGAGACACACCTGAAGTGTGGTCCAACCAGACAAACTTCACCTTCAGCAACTGGGCCCCGGGTCAGCCCGATAATTATTATGGGAATGAAAACTGTGCTGTGACCAAGTTCACACAGCCTGGCAATGGGATGATGAGCAATGCACTTAACCCTTCCATTCCTCTGCTACTGTGTGTTGCTTAACTTTTTTCAGGGTAGATTTGATAGCCACAGTGAGAATATCATATGTAAGACAATATGGTATGTGTGGTGGATACTGAGGCATGGGTCAAGTAGAAGTGCGGGGCATAGTGGTGCGCGCGGGGAATGAGGGAGCAGCCCGGGGATTTCTGGAGCTGCTGTTGAGCTCTTTCTGGTGTTGTGGCACACCGATTTAAACGCCGATGAGTTAAAGGTGCCTACTTGATAACCCCCGGCGAGAGATGACGCGCTGCTGCCGCGCCACACCATGGTTGGTATTATGGTTACAGACTTAGTTAGCCGGTGAGTAGCGGATTGTAAGCGTGCGGGGGGGTTAGGACGGGTTAGATAGGCGTCAGGATCCCCTTTATAAACCAAGCTCCTGGTATTTGGCACTGTGTGTGTTATATGAACCTGTGTATTTTCGTAGTAACCTCTCCCGTCCAGTGCGAAAACTTTGGGAAAAATAGTAAAGCTTTTATGTAATTGCATCTTGCAGAAAATGTTACACTGATGACCTGAATGGGGTACTGTGAGAAAATCCAAAATATCCAGTAAAGAAGAAGCAAGTACCTCAGGCCATATTATAAGCTTTTCCAGCTACAGATTATAGAGATCAATGTTCCTAGTACAGTAAATAGGATCAAGATACCTTTTTGCATGTAAATTGCAAAAGAGAAACTAAAAGTCTGACTCAACAGTCCATGAAAGTTCAAACCATAAGGATTCATCAGTTCACTTAAACTAAACATTGTTCTGTTCTTGTGGGAATTAGAATACTTGTAAAAAGTTTGAACTGATCCCAACACCTGAGACAAACCTGTTACCACCCATATGATAAATCTTTAAGTCTGAAACAAAATAATCAAACTTCAAGGCATACTTTAAAAATATGATTATTATATGTCCGCTGTGTAAGGAAATCTTTTACTGCCTCTGAAATAGACTGAGAAGGATGTCTTTTCATTACTGTGCATCAAATACAATTTGCACAGCAATTCATAAGTCATTATTATTAATGCTAAGCTTATGTTGTGGAGTTGGGTAACATAGGTGGTTGAGCACAGTTATTGAGGGGAGCAGTTCTGGGATGTCTTTCCGGGGTGTCGTGGGCATAACTCGACAAAACACCTGTGAAGGGAGGTTCCCCCTTGACAACTTGAATGAGATACTGAATGAATGTGATGATCTGTTTACATTTGGACCCCTCAGTGTTAGGAAAACCTGTTACCTGTTTTACATATAAATCCCTCATTGTTCAGAGAACTTGTTGCCTGATTTACATACAAATCCGTGAGCTTTTGTATATTTCTTTGATGTACATTTCCTCACCCTAAGCCTTGGCCATAAGCCTTGCCTTGTATAAACTGTTTAGCCCCTTTTTCGAGGAGAAACCTGCTGGTTAGATTTTACCCAGGCACCTGCTGTACTGAGAGAATTGACAAAGGCATGTGTTTAACTTCTCGGCTGTTTAATTCCCCCACAACAATGCACCCTCACAATGTCATATCGTGTGTGGGTTTGCTAGTGTAAGTGGATTTTGTGGTGGCTAGACAGGATCGCTGTAAGTCTGTACATTTTAGGAATTGTTCAATTTATGATGTATTATTATTATTATTATTATTATTATTATTATTATTATTATTATTATTATTATTATTATTATTATTATTCCTATAGTATGTGATATTTCCTATGCATGTCATGCATATGCGTATATGTTTGTTTGTGTGTGTATACTGTATATTTATATTGGTCTGCATCTGTCTGCATAGATGTGACGCTAGGAAGCGGCGGTGGGTCATCTGGTAAGTCATGGTCAGAATGCACAACGACACAAATCAGTACTGATGTCATCTTGAGAAAACTGTGAAATTTGGTTTACATATTAAATCTTTCAGTTTATTATTATTATTATTATTATTATTATTATTATTATTATTATTATTATTATTATTATTATTAGTCAGCAACCAGGCATAGGACCCAAATGCAGAAGGGAGACACGGGACAGGGGGTGTGAATGCTCAGTGGTTTAATCTGGATACATCTTTAATACACAAAGGCAAGAAAACATCATGGACTATAGTGGAGGTCCCGCGCCGGTGTTGGTTGGCTCGGCCGCTTTTATTCCTGCGTGGGTCATCAGAGGCCGGTGGGCAGCAGGTCCCCATTCACGTCGTGTCGCATCTGACATTATCATTATCATTTTTATTATAGTGCAGTATGTTATATTTGTTATGCATTTCATGCATATGCATATATGTGTGTTTGTTTGTGTATACTGTATATTTATTTCGGTCTGTATCTTTCTGTATAGATGTGATGAAAAGAAGTAGTGGTTCGTTATCCCGTAAGTCATATGGAATGCACGACACCAATGAACACTGAAATCATCTTGAGAAAATTGTGAAATTTGGCTTACATATTAAACCGTTTAGTTTATTAATAATAATAATAATAATAATAATAATAATAATAATAATAATAATAATTGCAACTATTACTACTGTAGTGCAGTATTTTTTTATTTCCTATGCATGTCATGCATATGTGTATATGTTTGTGTGCGTATACTGTATATTTATATCGGTCTGCATCCGTCTGCATAGATGTGACGCTAGGAAGCGGCGGTGGCTCATCTGGTAAGTCATGGTCAGAATGCACAACGACACAAATCAGTACTGATGTCATCTTGAGAAAACTGTGAAATTTGGTTTACATATTAGACCATTCAGTTTATAATAATAATAATAATAATAATAATAATAATAATAATAATAATAATAATAATAATAATAATAAGCCATAGTCGGAATGCACAAATTTAAGTTTTTTAGAAATTGTATTCATATGCACTCTATACTGAAGAAGAAATGTAAAGTTACTGTTTATCTATAACCAGAATGGGGCAATGCAGTACCCACAGTGTCAGGTAATGGGGATCCAGTTGCCTCAGTGATATGGCTTGGTCTGTATTGAAATCTCCTGCAGGAGAGCTTATCGATTGCAGTGCTACGCTAATCTGCTACCTGTGGTAGCCACAAGTCCTGGAGAAAGTCAGAGCTTTTTTAGTTCATTATTTTAATTCATATTTAAAGATGATTGTACTTCTCAATGTAAGCATTTTTAAATGCCATATTTTATGTTAACATACTTTTTTACTTTTTCAGAAATCAAAAAAACGAGAACAGTGGTGAAGGTGAAAATCAGCACTGATGGAGATCTTTCCAGTCCTGCATTTAGTGAGCAGATGTTACTGCATGTGAGCACTTCTCCATCTTACAAATCAAACTCCTTGCGGAGAGAAGGCCGTTGTTTGGACAATTGTCAGTCACCATCCATTGTTTTACATTCCAGCTACGCCAGGAACTGGTCAACAAAGGGATGTCCCCCACGGCAAATCTGCGCTGGAAGACTCAACCAGATGGACAGATTTTCTATGCGCAAGAAAGTGATACTGGTGACACAACAGGTAAAGGGTTTGCTACGGTTGATCTGTATGAGCATCTACAATACAACACAACCCCACTGGAATACATTTGCTCAATGGGGTCAGTCCATCATTGCAGATTTTATGTTCTGTTCTCAGGTGTGTGTGAACCAGGGGGGAGTTAGGCCTGCATGTGAGCCTCTGTGTGGAACCATGCTGGTGGGAGGAAGACCTGTGGCCACAATCTAATATGCATCAACCAGATTTCAGCTCCTTTCCATTTTCACACTTAAGTAGCGTCCTTTCGCTCACATTAGTTTCTACTTAAGTCTTTTCACTCTAAATGCATAAATAAACTATTTTAGTTTGCTATTCTGTATCTACTTGAAACCTCATATTTAGTTTGATACAGAAATGATTTGTTCACGGGTGATGTACAGTAGATCAAGATTTTCTCTTCCTAGGGGGTGTCACCCCAAAAGCAACCGTAAGGCTAATGGTCAAGTGTCCAATGAAATTTGATGGATGAAAAAATAACTGCAAATAATCTAAGTGCAGCATAATCTCTCAGAAATTGTCCTCAGCTTCATTTATACCTTGATATCATAGTTCATTACTCAGTTATGCAATGTTTAGTATAAATTTTGAAATTATAATCTACAAAAAGAAAAGTAAAAAATTACAAACAGAGATTAAGCTGTATACATTTGGAGATACATTAGATGTTTTTCTCACTTCAAAGGACCACCTTCTCTTCACTCTCCAGTAATCATTTTGTGGTGAGAACCCTTGTGAAAAAAGTATACTTAAGTACAGAACTATTTCAGCACGACTCAAGTTGTGTTATTTTGGGACACTTTTTTTATACAAAATTATACTGAATTACTACTAATGAAATATAATTGATACATTGAAAATATACTCAGTATACTAACCACATGTTATTTTGGCCATCCTTGTAATATACTTATAGTATAATACTCTATGATATCAAACTAAGTAGATTAAAAGTGTATTTGCATTTTATTTTAAGTAGTTTACATGTGCTTGTCAATTATTAAATTAGTGTAGTAAGTATATACTCCAGGTACACAATTATCAGATTTACAAATAGAACAGAATATATTTATGAAACCCTTCAAGTGTGCTTGGAATACAAGTGCAGCATATTTACAGTAATTATATCTTAAATACTGCAGGTCCCTGCCTGGCTAGCTCAGTGGGTAGAGCATGTGTCTTGTAATCTCAGGATTGTGGGCGTAGATGCAAATCCAGCCACAAGGGGGTACACCTCTGTGCCGGTCCCAAGCCCGGACAAAATGGAGGGTCACGCCAGGAAGGGCATCCGGCGTAAAAATATGCGGAGGAGCCGATCCGCTGTGGCAACCCCTAACGGGAGCAGCTGAAAGTTGGTTTTTATATCTTAAATACTGCAGTTAATTACATGGCAACTATACTAAATTATATACTTAGGTATCTAAGCATTATACATTTAAGCATATATACAGTACATTTTCAAAGTATTTCTAGTTTTTCTATTTCTAGTATATAGCCAATATATTTAAATGACAACTATCAAAGTTAACATGATTATAACGGCTATACGGCTGATGTAAATTAGACCACCAAGTACTGTAAATAAAAGCTACAAAATAAAAAATATTGTAGGGGGCCATTAATACTTAAAAAGCTTTTCTTCAGTTCTTTCACTCATTTACTGATTGAATTATTGTATTTAATATTGCTACAAATAAATAAGAACACCAACAATAATTAAGAACATGTTTATTCAAATTTCTACTACTGTATGATAGTATGATATATGATTTAGTCAAGTCTTATGTAAACTAACTTATTTAACAATTAGAAGAACATAAAACGTTTAACACTAAATCTTTGTGATCGATCAACAATCACAACTTTGGTTCTTACCATTAAACCTGCAAGAACCGTTTAAACATTCTGCTCTGATCACTTAAAGTAGAACAGAATACAGTTCAATACAACTTTTCAAAGTAATGAAAAAAAAACAGACATTTTACATAACCCCTGTGTCACAGTCTTTTTTGAGTAATGCTCATTGTTACATTTTCTCCATAGAACATTCCTGATGTCTTGCAGAGTTGTTCCAGGGAATTCTGCTATTAAACAGTCTGTGGGATTAAAAAAGGCTATGGGTTTCTACTCTGATATAAAAAAGGATACTGGTGCAACTGGGAAATTCTCAGGTTAAATGTACACAGTACAGTATAAGTGTATGTCAAGTGTATTGTTGAAAATATGAGCATTTGCAGCTGGCTGGAAGCGAACATGAAAGCTGTAGAGGGAAACTATGAGGTCTAGAACACTTGACTATGTTGCCATCACAACAGCGTGTGGAAAATTAATAAAAAAGTTAAGAAAACCATCTATTTTCATGACATCCTCATGAACAATCACCTTCATTAACTTTTACATTTACTCATTTGTAAGAATCTTTTGACCAAACTTACACATTGCACAGTGCACCTTAAGGTTTTATTTTGTTTTATTTTGTTTATTTTACTTACTGTTTTATTTATTTATCTATCTATCTATTTATTTGTTTATTTACTTATCTATTTGCTGTGTGTCCTTGTTTTCTTGGGTTTGGTTGTTTGTTTGTCTTACTCGTCTTAATTTTTTTTAAATGTAACCACGCACAGTCTCCTGTCGAATCAAGCACATTTCACTACATGGTATACTCAGTAACCATGTAAGTGATGAATAAACTCTTTTGACTTTTGACATGAGTTTAAGCTCAATAAGTAACTAATAAAGTACTATCTAGTTAGTGTAAAGAAGATCAACTATTATACTCCTTCAAAAAAGTAACTTCCTTCAAATAAGAAATTTCAAGGTCAGTTGTGTGATTAAAGTTTTGAGGATATATTGAGAAGACAGACTAAAGAATGTTAAGTTTTATTGTGTCTACTAAAGGTGGACTAACCATGCTCTCGTGTGGTGTTGCTTCTATGCAACCCTTGTCAGGTCTGTACAGCGCTCTGTGTCACTGCAGTGAGAAGAGTGGTATATAAAAATAAAATTGATTTGAACTGAATTGAATTTTTGACCAAGATCCTAGTGAAGATGTTTCCAATTTCTGCAGATACTGCTTCATGGATTTCATTTTTTCTGGGAAAAATAAAGCATTTAACACTATGATCGCATGTAATGAATTATAAAATCCTTGGCCAAAACTGGCCATTAGCATTACCTTTAAATGCTTGAACAGTCTCCTCATCAAGCTCTACTATGCAAGGTTTTGATATTTTTCTTGCCCTTACATTTTCTATATCAGTGTCTGAATCACTCTCCATCTATAACTACAGTATAATAATCACATGATACAAAATAAGTTAAAGAAGTCATATTGCCTGGCTTTAATACTCACGGAATATCAGAAAATAATCATAAAAATGTGAATGCACCATTATATCTCTGATTATACACCCTGTCATGAACATATTATGAATCATCATGGAAATTGTTATATTAATATTTTATTGTATTGTTTGAAGCCATTTTTTTTACTTTGCTCAAAGAAATATTTTGTGCATAGTTTTAAAGAATGTTTTTATTACTACTACACCATGGTGCCGCAGAAAAGAACACTAGTATGTTTCAGCTGAGTGATTTAAACAGTACCTACTTGGTACATTTGGAGAGTAGCACAGAAGCTCAGGAGGTAGTACATCTGCCTCACAGTGTCTGGGCTTTCCAGGTGTGGATTTGTACCTGTCACAGTCTGTGTGAAGTTTGCATAACAAAATGGATGGCTGGTTGCATTGCCAGTTACTGTATTTGATCACTTGAATTATTCCAGGCACTGAGCCAACATTTGTGGCAGCCTCCAGCAGGAGTGAGACATGTGAGTATGAGTTCTCTGCATCATTGCCCATTTGTTCCCACTTTAAGTGAATTTTTGTTTGATTTCTGGGAATGATATATTTATAAATGAAAATGTTAAAGCAGGGACTTGATCATAAGCAACCATCAAATGTTTCTAAAAAAATATTTTATTGATTACTGAAAAACAGAAGGCTCATAACTTGTACAATAAGTCAGACTACTGTATTTACATGAAAATGAAAGAGCATAAATATAGCTAAATGAGAGCAAGAAGGACTTCATTTTGAAACAGTTCTGCCTCCTGCTGACCAAATGTATTTTCCAGAAAATGA
>CM030902.1:17235048-17255163 GCA_018136845.1 Heterotis niloticus
TTTTTTTTTTTTTTATTATGGGAGGATAAAAGAGCACCTGAAGGAAACCTTTGTTAACTTAGGAAGAGCATGCAAACTCCACAGAGTTGGATCTGAATCTAGGACAGCCTCCATTCCTCCAGCATGGGCTTTATCCCCAGGAGTTCCTGGTTGCACACGTCATAATTCTTTTTGGCTGGGGAGAACTTTCGGGAGAAATAGGCACAGGGATGCATTCGGGAAGGATTGCCATGATGCTATGAGAGAACCGTCCCCACACCTACCCTAGATGCGTCGTTTTCCACGACGAACTATCATTCAGGGTCTGGGTGTTGCAATACTGGTGCTGAGGTGAAGCACCTTTTCAGTTCCTTGAAGGCCTCATCCGCTCTGTATGTCCACAGTAGGTGTCTGGGATCCCCATGCAGGAGGGCGGTTAATGGGGCTGCTAAAACGGTGCTAAATTTTTTAATGAAAGATGTTAGCAAAGCCCAGGAAGCGCTGCAGGTCCTTCCCTGTAACTGGCTTGGGCCAGTTCAAAACCGCCTCGGTCTTACTAGCATCCATCTGCAAACCCCGTGCACTTACAACAAAACCCAGAAAGGAAACCTTGGTAAGGTGAAATTGGTATTTTTCCCCTTGACATATAAACCATGGTGTAGCAATTGGCTCAGCACTTGTTGTACATGACCTATATGCTCCTCTCGAGTCTGGGAAAACACTAGGTACACCACAACGAACTGGTTGATCAGATCCCCCAGGACATGATTGACAAATGCCTGAAACACTGAAGGAGCATTTGTTAGGCCAAAGGGTATGACCAGATACTCATAGTGGCCTGTGGTTGTACTAAACACCATCTTCCATTCATCTCCTGCTCGTATGCAAACTAGGTTGTATGCACTTCGCAAATCTAGTTTTGTAAAAATTGCAGCCCCGTTGACTCGCTCTAACGCAGCTGTGATTAAAGGAAGTGGGTGCGGGTAAGGTACAGTCACTGCATTAAGTCCCCTGTAGTCAGTACAGGGATGCAATCCACCGTCCTTTTTCTCTACAAAAAAGAATCCTGCGGCGGCTGGAAAAGTGGATGGTCGAATAATGCCTGCTGCCAATGCTTCCGCAATGTATGTTTCGATGGCCTGATGTTCGGGCATGGACAAGGGGTAAGTGCAACCTCATGGAGGGGTGGTTCCTGGTAGGAGGTCAATAGCGCAGTCCCATTCCCTATGTGGGGGCAATCCAGCTGCTTTACCCTTACTGAAGACATCAGCTATACAATCATATTCGGGGGGAACATTAGTGGGTCGGTGCATAGCTGGGCTTTCAATAGACATAGCTCGAATAGGGACATCCATGCATCTGTGGGGACACTGGGGCCCCCATGCCACTAACTCTCCTGTGCTCCAGGAAAAGTGGGGATCATGTGTCACCAGCCAGGGGTAACCCAAAATAATGGGGCTCCATTTGGAGTTTATTAAGTAGAAGGTGATGCGCTCTTTATGCGAGTTGCCTATTTGCAGGTTCAGAGATTTCGTAAATTCCTCCACTAGCCCTGTGCCTGAGGGCTGTCCATCGAGGGAAGTTACACACAATGGCCTTTGACACGGTTGTGTCAGCACTCCGGCGGCGATTGCCTAACTAATGTCCATAAAATTTCCAGTGGCACCAGAATCTACCAACGCTTGGGCATCGATCTTCCGACTACCCCATCGTAAACGTGCAGGCAATAGTAAGTGAAAATTGCGTCCCAAAGGACTACTCACCCCACCACAGACCCTGACGACAATGGTACTGGTTGTTTGCCGGGAAGGGCAATCCGAGCAAACGTAGTCCGGTTGCCCGCATTCGAAGCAGAGCCTCTCCATCCATCTGCGGTGCCTCTCCGCCGGAGATAAACAACCGCGTCCGATTTCCATAGGCTCCGCCGGCACTTCCGGGAAGAAGGGGCGACGTGTGCCAACTGGGTATTGTAGTTCCCTGTTTCGCTCGCAGAAGAGGTTGTTGATCTTAATGGCAGTCTGGACGAGCTTATGACCAGTCTCCCCGGTAGGCTATTTCCGCTTGTATGTGAGGACTGAGTCCGTTGCTAAACGCGGACTGGAGACCTGACTCGTTCCAAGTGCTTTCGGCTGCCAGAATGCGGAATTCAAGAGCATAATCAGCTACTGAGCGCTTCCCTTGCTGAAGGCGCATGAGTTGATCATTGGTGGTTTGCCCTGCTTCAGGTTGGTGAAACACAGCCTGGAAATGCATCTTAAATTCTTCATAGGGAATACTGGCCATTCCAGGCCTATTCCAGAACGCCATTGCCCAGCGCAGAGCGCGTCCAGTGAGTAAAGCGATGATATAAGTAATCTGACTGTATGCTGAGCGGTAAGCCTGGGGATTGCTGGCGAAGACCAACTCACATTGCAGGAGGAACCCTTGGCATTTTCCCGGAGATCCATCATACCGGGGTGGGGTAGCCAAGCGCGGATCTACCTCAGTGGGATTCACGACGGCCCTACTGGGTAGCAGCGGTTCGTCAGGTGCCCGCGACTGGTCCTGGAAAATGTGCAAGACCGCTTCCATGGACTCGGACAAGCGATTAAGGGTCTGATCATGAGAGCCAATGAGCGCTCCGTGAGAGACCGAAAGCACTTCGCACTTGATCAGCGTCTGCTGGGTCCATCTTGTCGGCGGGACCTTCTGTCAGGAACTTGATCAGCACTCGATCGGCAGCAAGGCATAGGACCCAGATGCGGAAGGGAGACACGGGACAAGAGGTGCCAACACTCTGACGTTTATTCTCTTCACAACCTTGGAACACAAAGGCAGGTTAACATCAAGGACAGTATTAATCAGGTCCTGCGCCGGTGCTGATCGGCTCGGCCGCTCTTATGGTCGTGTTGCGTCGAACATTCGTATTGCGTTGCGTTGTGCTACGTTGCGTCGCGTCACCATGTCCTGTCAGCGTCCTGACGCTTCTGACAGACTGTCGCCTCCAACTGCCGTCTCACTACAGTATGTGTCCTATCTTCCACGTCTCCCTGCTGAAACCCTACCGCACTTCCCGATTGCAGTGGGACCAGGTGCGGTCCTTGCCTCCTCCTCCCCTGGTGGTCGATGGTTTCCCAGCTTACTGGGTGCGCTCATTTCTGGACTCCAAACGTCGGGGCGGGCGCCTGTTCTACCTGGTGGACTGGGACGGTTACGGACCAGAGGAGCAGTCTTGGGTGCAGGCCAGTGACATATTGGACCCTTTGTTGATTGCTGATTTCCACAGGGTTCGCCCAGACCGTCTGGCTCCCCGCCCCCGGGGTTGTCCTTCTTGTGCACGGGCTTCGGGAGCTGCCTGTAGGAGGGGGGGTTCTGTCAGAAGCGTTGGGATGCCGACAGGACACAGTGACGCGATGCAACCATAAGAGCGGCCGAGCCGACCAGCACTGGCGCAGGACCTGATTAATACTGTCCTTGATGTTAACCTGCCTTTGTGTTCCAAGGTTGTGACGAGAATAAACGACAGAGTGTTGGCACCTCTTGTCCTGTGTCTCCCTTCCGCATCTGGGTCCTACGCCTTGCTGTCGATCGAATGCCGATCGAGTTCCTGACAATTGTAGTATTATAATAAGATAATATGTTTCATTTTTAACTGTTAATGTATTCACTTTTTTACTTTTATATGTTAAATGTAATTATCAGGTACCTCATGATTTATCCTTCATTCATATGGGTTTTATATCTTTTTGTACATTGGTACTGTACATCTTTGTGCACCATTCATAAATGTGAAGTAAGCAGCATAAGAAACGAATAATAAGATCTTGTTAAATTACAGTGTACACTGTGAATGATACTACAGAACTTAGATCTTCTTCATCTTTCGGCTGCTCCCGTTAGGGGTCGCCACAGCGGATCAAACGTTTCCATGTCTTCCTGTCCCCTGCATCTTTCTCCGTTACACCCACCACCTGCATATCCTCCTTCACCATATCCATAAATCTCCTCTTAGGCCTTCCTCTCTTCCTCTTGCCTGGCAGCTCCATCCCTAGCATCCTTCTCCCAATATATCCAGAATCTCTCCTCTGCATATGTCCAAACCAATGCAATCTCGCCTCTCTGACTTTGTCTCCAAACCGTCTAACCTGTGCTGACCCTCTAATATACTCATTCCTAATCCTATCCATCCTCGTCACACCTAATGCAAATCTTAACATCTTTAACTCTGCCACCTCCAGCTCAGTGCCACCGTTTCCAACCCATAAAGCATAGCTGGTCTCACTACCATTACACTGTTGCTATTAAGTAATATTAATAAATTATTACACAAAGACTGAGTGACACAGGTACTACGTATGCTTTACTTGTGAATGATTTTTAGGTTTTTGATGTGTAATAGCTATGAAAGAGGTGAAGAAGTGCAGATATACAGCCACACAACATCTGAGAGTAAATAATAAAAGGGAAACCATCTTGGTATGCTGTTTGATAACTAGTTTTAATATCTATTTTAATTGGATTTTGTGATATCATAAATAGGTGTTCCTTTTGGCGCTCATAACACATTCAGATTTGTGCAGTAGTGAATTACATCTTTTATTCATGAAAATTCACCTTACAAAGGTTTTTCAGGAACTATGCAGCTTTGGAGGCATGAAAAGCTTTTTGTAATAATGACCAAGTCTGAAAATTTTACAGAAGACCATTATGTATTTATTTCATGTATGAATCAGCTTTTCCAACCTACAGCTGTTACTTGCATTTTAAAAGTTGAGCCAGTTTGTAGGATGTTTGTAGTGACTCTGCTCAAGACAGTTTCAGTACTGTGATGGAGACAGAAACCATACGGAAGTTTAACAGAGATCAGAAATTTGTGTAAAGTTGCTGGGAGCAGACAGATCCAAGATTGATTTCTTGAGGGATGGATTTAAGACTGTAGTTTTAAGTGAAATCAGAACCAGCCCAGATGCCTTCAAACAGCACTGTAGTTGTGTGCAAGTATGTACATCCATCATGATGGAACTGTGGGGCATCAGCTCCTTCACTCAACCAGGCCATATTTTGGCCATTTTCCTCTTTTTGTTCACTCACTCTCATTCATCACTTATGTATCCAGATCATTCAGTCAATTGATCAGTCAGCTGACTCTCACCATTTATCTGTCTTTTTATCTGTTTGTCCATCTATCTGTTGATCTGTGTCTTATTTTTCATCAAAATTTGTATGATTTATAAGTCTGATTGTTGGAAACACCAGACACCATAAACAACAAAGAAATATATAAATGTCATAATGGGATTGCATGATACTGATGCACACCTAAAATGCAGTTGTTTTTACTGCTACAACAATTTCCATGCATGTTCTTTAGTTCCTTTTAACAGTGGAACATTGGAAAAAGCCTCATTTGTAGAGACATGAAGGAAAACAAATATATAGGTTCTGTATGGTCACCTTTCCCTGAAGAACTGCACTGTGCAGCAAACTTTGGTTGGAAACCACTTCTCTAATTGAAATAATTCAGACAAAATAAATAAACCAGTTTCTTTCAAAGAGAAATGGAACTGGCCACTCATCCTCAAAATTCTGGTACTCAGAACCTGAAACCAGTGTTTTCAGTTCCATTTAAAAATGAAAAATCATTTTTCAACAAAGAAACAACCTAACTGCAGTTTTTATCCAAATTGGCATGTTGATAGAAGAGACCCCTATTTGTTTTAAGGAACTGAAATGTACAGCTTCTGGTTTTGCTCTTCTAACCGCTCTTTCCAAAAAACCAAGATA
The DNA here is from genome assembly GCA_018136845.1 of Heterotis niloticus. Classification (NCBI taxonomy): domain Eukaryota; kingdom Metazoa; phylum Chordata; class Actinopteri; order Osteoglossiformes; family Osteoglossidae; genus Heterotis; species Heterotis niloticus. The sequence goes on from CM030902.1 coordinate 17,240,791, forward strand.
AGACAGAATATTCAGGATGAAAGGGCTGCAGTGTAGCACAGTTTGGACTGCTGGGGTTTATATAGCACTGGCAGGGCATTTGAAGAAGACCACAGGGATCTGAGAAGGAACGGTACAGAGAGCCCGGTGTACGCAAGTGCCTCCTTATCCTCATAAGGTAAATCTTCATAACTTTTTCGTGGCCTGATTTCAATATTTACAGCGATTTTGTCCTTTTTTCTTTTTTAATGTAAAGTTTCATTTCAATGATATTAGCTTTGTTGCATGTATAACTTATGCGAATAGAAAGTTACATTTCTTTTTATTAAATATGAATTCATTTTTAGTGAAAGTTAACATCAACGGAAGTAAAAATCAAGGAAAGACAATGAAATGAGCTAATAATAGCAAAAAAAAATAACACCTCAGGGGTGCAGGACCAACCTTCCCGGTCCTACTAAGACAAAATTACAAAAAATAAGATCACAACATTAAAAAAAATCTTCTAATGTAAATTGTAGTGCCCAATTCAAGATCCTAAAACTTTAGGTAAACTTCAGATTGAGTGAGAATAAAATGATGTTTCTTCGGTTAAGAAGGCCTCAACAAATATGTGATCGTAACTTAACTATGTTAACATCACTGCATGCATTGTGCTGATTTATGTGTTTAGGCAACTTGGGATCTTCAGAGATGGCTTACGGCCTGGTCTTCCTTTTCCTGATCTCAGGTCTGTATTGAAAAATACACTTGAAAAATGGTAAAAGAGCACACAGAGATCTTTTTTGCTTGATTTTTGTGCTGCTACTGCGTCTCTTTCGCAGCCTGAGCACCAAATTGTCTAGCACCCTTATTTCAGTCTCTTGCAGGTTTTGTCTGTATGCTTTCTATTTGTGACAACGCTGTGGCTCCTTTGGAATAAAATATTTAACTTTTACATTGTTATTTCAGATAACAGTGACAGAAAGTGTGAATGAGTGCATTCAGACTGATCAACCCACATTTCAAAAAGAATATTAGCAACTGAACGTAGAGCCTGACATGACATTGAAGCTCTTTGGTGCTCATCCATATTTCAACCACCTTGATTTTTCATCAGAACGCTGCTTCGCTCTTCACTAAATGTGCAGTTTTATTAGGAATTAATAGTACATTAACAAAATATTAAACCCACCGCTGTAGAGGACACACGGGAGGGTATCTGAGCTGCAGAGGGTTTCCTAGAGCAGGAGAAGGGTATTCTTAATGATTTTGTTGACTAGCAAATGTGGTAAGAAGTACAACATTGTCTGTATCTGTGGTGCTGACACCAGTTTTAAAGGAACCCTTTCAACTATGTGAATTAGAGCCACATTGTGCCCCTTTATTTTGACTTTAAGCAGCGCTGAAGACCTTAACAAATGAATGGCATCATCAAACGTTATCTCTGAAACAGAATAATATTTGTAAAAAACAAAGTGATCATATTTACTTTACACACAGTCTGAACTGTATTTACCTTCTTACATTTTGTCATATGCATTGTCTTGCATTTCTGACACGGCAATGCATTTGAATGTGTTGGCATGTTTAAATATTCTCTAATAACCCCTTTCAGCATCGATAACATCTGAAATATTGGTGACATTGGTGAAATCTGAAATATTTGGCACAAAGTGATCAACAGACTCTGGTGGTTGGAATATTCAAACTATTCTAGGCCAGAATATGGCCAGGTACAGCCAATTGGTTTTTACCCGCCCTTACGGTTAAAAATGAATTGGTTAATATTTGCCAAATTCACCCTTTCTTTTCTTACTTTTGGTGAGGGGAATTAGGCACTTGCAAAAAGTTTATCAGCTCCAGTCGCTCATTAACAGAGAAATCTTCTGAGGGAATTTTTAAAACTCTCACGTTGTCATTTAAATCCAAATATCAAGCATATGCTGAATTCTAAAAGTATGTATGGTTGCATTGTTTGTGACTTTAGCCTGAAGTGGCCCACCATTTGGTTTTAAAATTTGATGTGGTTCTTGGGCCAAAAAAGTGTGCCTTTGTCTCTTATAGCGTATTTTGGAATAATTTTGTGTTCATGGTTCCCCTTTCAGTGATCCAGTCATTAAGATTCACAGATAGAAAAGCAGAGTATGGCACTCCTACCACCATGCTTACTTTGTTGGATGGAAATCCACACCAGTGGTTCTGGTCAAGTCTAGAAGTATTCATTTCAGATGCATGCATGTAGGCTGCACTTTGAAATATCTTACTTAAGATTTCGGACAAGTTTTTTTTCTCTGTATTTGGGTAAAGCAATGGCCCTAGGCCTGAAAAACATGTGTTTCGACCATGGGAGGAAACTGGAGCGTCCGGAGGAAACCTGCACAGATACAGAGAGAGTATATAAACACACACTACTCCACACTCACTGAGCAGAATTCAAAATTATGGCTGATGGTCGCTCAGCAAATAGCGCTACTGTGGCGCCCAGGCCGTAGTTCTCCTCACTCCTCACTCCTCACTGATACCCACCATACTGTACACTGTATTGTTGAAGTGTAAGGAGGTCACAAACCTTACATGAAGCATAAAGGTCACTAATTTCACTAAGGCTTTTTAAAATATAGTTTCTAATGTTGCTTTATGGAATATTTGGGGATGACTTATTTTCACCTTGTAACAGTATTTATAGTGTTTTTTTTTTTTTTTTTGAAAAGCACATAGGGGAAGAAACAAAGCCCTTACAGGACTGCATAATTTTTTTTTCAATGTTCACAGGGTTCTGCAGTCTTCCTCATGTGCATCAATGCCTCCCTCAACAATATCATTTTATAAACCTGACTAAGAACTGGACTGAAGCACAGAGTTACTGCAGAGAGAACTACACTGATTTGGTTACCATTGGCAACCAGGAGGAAATGAACACACTGCTTGCCACTGTAAACCGCACCGGTTATACTGGAGCAGCCTGGATAGGCCTTTACAATGATGTAAACAGCTGGCAGTGGTCAATGACAAACAAAAGTTTGTACAGTACCAGAGACAAAAAATTCAGGAACTGGAATAATGGGGAACCCAACAATTACCAGGGAGACGAGACCTGCGTAGAGATGTATCCTTATGGGAAGTGGAATGACCTGAACTGTGAATACAAATTACCATTTGTTTGTTCTGACGGTGAGCTCCTTCATCCTCTTCTGTTTTATTCTTGCTTTTCTAATTGGGTGCCTAATGTTTTATTATACTTTATAATACATTTTCACTGTATTTTAATTTTAATTTTTGTCTGCAGGGACAAATGTCACCAGTCAGACCTTTGTCCTTATTAGTATAGCAATGACATGGGGACAGGCACAACATTTCTGCAGATACTATCACACAGACTTGGTGCTTGTGAGGAACCAGGACCAGAATCAGAAAGTATATTCAGTGGCTCAGGGAAGGGCGGTGTGGATTGGGCTGTTCAGAGACTCCTGGAAGTGGTCAGACCAGGGGAACTCCTCATTTCGACATTGGAAACAAGGGCTGCCTAACAATAAGCATGGGAATGAGAACTGTGCTGTGGCCTGGTTCACACAGACAGATAATGGAACATGGAATGACCTACAGTGCACCAAGAAGAATCCATTCCTGTGCTACAGTGGTGAGTTTTCTCCAACCTAAGAACCTCCTGACATGGAGAAAAGCTATGAGAACTTTAATCTGAGCAGATTTTTTTATGGTGTAGAACATGCAATTTAGAAGAAGAAAAAGAAAAAGCTATACATGAAATTAATTATTTCTAAAATAAAACATTTCTTGTTTTCCATTCACAGTTCAAAGGACCACAAGCGCCCCTCCAGTCACTAAGACTCCTACGAAAAAGCCAACCACTCAGTTATTATCTACTGCAGACACAGCAAAAATTTCTTTTCCTGGACCTGTGGCACTGTGTATGGTTAGCAGTGGGGCGCATCTGCCCTATGGGACAGGAGCTGTCGTCTTCCTTTGTTCCATCTTACTCTCCGTATTGTTCCTTCACTAATGTTCTGGCAAGGAAACATGACTACAGCAAATGATGAATCTCTTTATCCATAAAGCTTGGTCTATTTGTTTGTTTATTTGTTCTTCATGTACAGCTTTGATTTATCAGCCACGGACTTGAAATTTAGCACACAGGCACTCTCCATTATAAGTGAGGGCTGTGTGTAGAGAAGTTAAAGTCCAAAAAGGCTACTTGCTATCTAGTAGATTTAAAATCTTTCCTCTGACAAGGCTTAGCGATCCTATATATATTTATAGAGTACGTTTGTGTTTCATATATCGATTTTATATATATAGTAACTCAGCTGGTAAATGTGCATATCTACAACTTCTGTTTAGTTTGACTTTTATCGCACAAATGTTCTGCTTAAATACAAACTTAAATATTCTTATGCATACCATGGCAATAGGTGTTCTATGCTCTCTTTAGATGCATGCGCACAGTCCTAATAAAGTTTTAATTTTTGGACAGTTCTACTGTAATCTTTGTGATTTATCAATGTGAGTATAACAGTTCATATGGAGACCTTTTTATGACAAAGAAAAGATTAACATTCATAAATATGTGAATTCATCCAAAGAGCTAAGATGTGGATCCAAGTGCATGCCAAAATGGTTCATCAACAACAGGAAACTCAGCAAGTGGTGACAGCGCTATGATGGGGGGTGAACCTGGCACGTCTGGGGTCTGCTGGGACCTGGCGCTGTGGAGATCCGCTGCGGAGCAACAGCTAGCGATTGCTCAAGTCCAGGATGGCAAAAAACAGAAAGTTGCAAAAATAAAGAGTAAAAGAGGCCTGGTAGAACATTGCTCAAGTAATGAAAAGGTCTGGTTATTACTTTAATAAATGTATTCATTATTGTAGTAAAATGAAGTTGGATTGTTTATTGGGCAGAGCAGTTTAGTGGAGATTTATTATAATTGTGTGCTGTATGTATTTGTCCCTGGATGCACAAAAAAAGAAACTGAAGTTTGTTTGGTGCGAAGAGCTGTTAGCTGCACATAACTCTCTGTCTCTTCACTGAAATATATTAGAATTATAAAGTACTAAATAGGTGACAACTCCTGCTCTGAATGCTGTTATCAGGATTGTCCTGCTGTATAAATCAACAAACAATGGCAATTGTTATTTAAACCACATGTAAGCATCAGGTAAATAATGAAAAACAGCCTTGGTGTCCAGTTGGAAGTGTGTGATCATGGAAGGTGGTGAGAGAAACAAACTTTGCTCCCTTACCCTTGTTAGTCCAGGTCAGGGTCTCAAGTCTTGCAGCACCTGTGTTTTTTTGGACCAGGGCATTATATATTACAAATATTAAAGTGATTCCCATTGACATGGTTTTAAAAATTGCTGAATAAGACTTTAAACATACTGGTGATCATGAACCCCGCTGCAGTTGCTTTTGTCCTGTCAGACTATTATATTTGCCCAGCCCACAAAGAACGCATTGCACTAACAAACAAAAAAACTGTTCAGCTGAGACCTTTGCCTAAGGTGACTTATGATGGTAATTTTGCACATCTGTTGCAGTTGGATTATTTTCTCGTTTATACCAGGACATTTATCCCTTAAACAGGAAACTTCAGACTGTAAAAGAACAGAAACAAATACTGTGGACCAACAAGTGCAAATCAAAGTAGATGTTCTTAAAATGCAGATCTTTTTGCACCACAACTGTCTCTGAGTGGAAGGTGTCTTCTTGCTTGGCACTCCTTGCTCACACTTTTTTTGGCTGTGACTGTGCAATCTTTATTGGAAACATGGCTCCACAAAAAAAATTATATCCCCGTCAAGGAACAGAAAACTTGGAAAGCAGCTCAAAGCTACTGCAGAAAATATCACACTGACTTGGTGGGTGAGAGGAACCAGACTGAGAATGACATCATACACAGCTTGGCATAGGGGACACCGGTGTGGATAGGCCTGACCAGAGTATCGTGGAAATGGTCAGAACAAAGCAGCTTGGATTTCCACTTCTGGACTTCTCAACAGACTTCTCAACAGAGTGATGAGCCCAAAACAGATAAATCTGCAGTTGCCTTATTCACTCCTGAAAAGAATGGGACACTACAGCCTGAACTGTCAGATCAGAAGCATCCATTTATCTGCTATGCAGGTCAGTTCAGCTGGCCATGGAGCACATATTCTTGTTTTAAAATTAGGAAATGCATTCAAACTGCTGTGCATTATTCCTAAAATAGACAGTAAAGGAACACCCAAAGATAAGAAAAAGACAAAAAAAACTGCTCTCCAAAATATAACCCATTTTATTATAATTTTTAACTCATACATTTTGTATAATTTCGATCTGCAGCAGTCTGAACATGACCATGTTTTACCAAAATAAAGTAATGGATGGCAGCAGACCTTGTGGAAAGACTGGTCATGTGTGTTGGATGCACATTCACACTTAATTCTACCGAGTGATGCACAACTTACGTAGCTTCACATTTTGCACTTGGAGTTTATGAGTGTTGCCCATTGTAACAGCACCAGAACAAAGAATCGTGTTGATAACTGAGACAAAAATGGGTTTAAAATGGTAAGATGCAGATTGTTATGGCACGTGGTTAGAGTCACCTCCTCGCAAGCCACCTTGCAATCCAACAGTCCAGGTTGCAACCCCCATCCTTCCACAGTACCCATGGGAAACTAAGCAGCTGTCAAAACAGGTAAACATGGGCAAGCAACTGAATGTACAAACCTCATGTCGTAGGTTGCCTTTGCGATATAACATTCATATTGATGTCAATTTTAGTACAGCTTCACAGCAGTATTCTCCTCATTGTGTACCTGTGCATATCAAATCAAGGGACACACACATACACACTTTTTTGTTGTGCCTTGGGGTTATGGGAACTGTGGGTTAATGAATCTTGAACAGGAATTTCACCAGTTGTGTTACAAGCAGCCCTGCAGTCAGAATTGTGTTTGTAATGCTGTCTGTATGGTGCATAATTCTCAGCATTCATTTCAAAGCACAACAGAAGCTCCATAAACACCACTTCGGCCTTTTGCATAGAAGTGAAAGTAAAGCGTTGCTTAGATGTTGAATAGGATGTGGCCCAGGGCAGGTGGAGGTACACTCTACTCCAGAGTCTATATTTCAGGGACAACTTGTGGACCACCGTCCGGATAATGGGGGGGGTGGTGGACGGATGTGTTTTTGAATACACTGGTAGAATGATAACAAACCTCTTCTTAAGTAGCTAAGTGCCTTATTATTGTTAAATGGTTAAGTCAGAACCTTATTGACATCTGGTTTACTGTTCTATTGAATCATTTTACCTTTCCTGCTTGTGTCGTGCAGTTTATTCATTGCAGAGCCACACACTGATGGAAATGATTGACAATGTCCTCATTCCCATCAGCTCCATGCATTTGGAGGGCACCAGACAGAAACTGAAATGGATTGAACTCAGAAAGTGATGAGCGTGGGCTTACGTGGAGTTTGCACTGATAAACATTATATTCCAGCATGGAGGGTTATTTTGATGCACACAAACCGGCTGAACGCAGCTGTCACTTGCGTGGTTGATTCTGGTGTACATAAGGCCAGATACCAGAATGACCAGTAGATGATACTGGAAAATTTATGCAATTTCCACAAGAATAGTCCTGGCAGCACAAGCCTTCAACATTATGAACAACATCTCAAAGTAATCATTGCTGCAGACCAGGATCAAGCTGAAGATCTGCAGGTCGAATGTGCACTCAGTTCTGCTGTACACTGCAGAGTCCTGGAGGACCAAAAAGAAGATCGACAGCAGGCTCAGAAGTTTTGAAGATTGATGCCTTTGGTGCATCCTCAGAGTCTGCTGGGAACAGCATGATAGCAACAGAAGAGTGAGCAGACACACAGATATCAACAACATCCTAGTGGAGGTGAAGCAGAGATGCTGGGTCACGTTCTGCACATGAACTAAACCAGACACCCAGACACAGCACTCAGATGGGCATCACCCGGCAAGTGAAAAAGAGATAGACCGCTGGGCACCTAGAAGAGGACCGTGCAGGAGGAGATGAAGAATGCAGGAAAGACCTGGAATGAAATCAGCTGACTCACCCAGGACCGAGAAGGCTAGAGAAGATTTGTTGGTGCCTTATGCTCTTCCTGAAGTGAAGAGTATTAACTAACTTAGTTAACTGACCCTATGATTCAGCATAAACAGTGTAAGCAGAACTCTTACAGTACAGTACCTCACTTGGAAGGAGAGGTTTCTGGCACTTCACTTCCTCGAGGTGCCTTAACCACACACTTCCTCACTGTAATACAGACTCATAGGTTCAGCCTATCAGAGGGTTTCACTCCTCTTTCTCATCTAGTATGTACTGTTGGACAGGCTGAACATGAGGGGATGCTGAAGGATGTTTAGGTGGTGACCGGGGTGGTTTGGAAAAAGCTGGATGTTGTGGACTTAGACTAGATGCTTTTCAGGACAGCAATCCTTAGAGTTTCCTTGAGTCGACACTGATTCGACGGCACTTAACAATAACATTTTTATGAGGTGGGGCTCCAGTTATTTGTGGTTTTTAAGGATTACTGAATGTATCTCCCCAGTGTGCCACCACCTCTGACTTCCCCTTTACACCCTTTTCTGTGTTTATTCAGGTTCCAGTAAGGGCACCAGTGAGACAGAGCTGTCATTGTCATCTTTGCTTGAGTCTTTTGCCTTGGTCTCCCTGAGCTTAGTAAATTTGTACTTTTCCAGATCTGTCAAGTATCTGTCTAGTGCAGACATAACAGATGGATCCAATGTGCAGCTCATGACTGTGCAGCAGATATTTCTTGTTTTCACATCTGTTGCATTATTTCATCACATTGTCATGGCAATCTCAGTATGACAATGGGCCATCATGATCTCCTCTACAACTGAGGCTATAAGGCTTCAGCTACTATATTGTATTGTACGGGAGTGCAATCTGAGAAGTATACATTCTTCAGTATTTGTTTAAGACATAACAGTGAACCATGCAGGGTAAAATTAAGATACTGTGTCCTTATTGTTTCGTTCATAGTTGTGGTCCATTTTGATTTAATAATGGCTAAATAATGACATAATTTCTATCACAAAGACAGCCCTGTTCATTCATGCATAGAATACTTATTTGTGAACCTTTTTGGTTCCAGCCCTATGCAAAGACTGTTGCTGTAGCTCTGCTCAGCTGTATCCAGGCAAAGCAGGGACCCTGCCAAGTCTCTCTTACTCATTTGTGTGTCTGGAAATTTGGCGACTGTCAAGCAAAAGTTTGGTGATTTAAAAAAAAACAAACAAAAAGACTTTAAAATATGTAAAATTGTTTTCCTATTTATGGAAAATATAACACAAAACAGATTTTCATCACAGATGCTCAAATTGTTCTTTACCCTTTTAGCTGATGATTTTCTATGGAGCAGTTTACAGTGTACAGAAGGGTGCTTTTCTGGGAGTAACTTATGGTAAATGCTCTGCCCAGGGGCACTATGGCAGTAGGTGGGATTTGCAGAGTTAGGCAGCTGCCCTGACCATTATGCTACCTGCTGCCCTGAAGTCTGTGCAATATAGAACCTAAATGGAATGCAATTTTTAACACAATATGCCACAAATGCTAGCAATGAGAACAAAATGCTGCTTAAACCTCACTTATGTGGCAGAAAAAGCACCCCCACACCTGCCACACTAGCTATCCCACTTGTGAGAAAATAAGACCAAGGTTTTCTTTTCTTTTCTTTTCTTTTCTTTATTATTTACATAAATAAATGTCTTTGGTTTACCCGCTGCCGCCTCATGCTTGGCCACACCCTGATGTGTAACATTTTAATTGTTCAAAACTGCATTCCTACCAATATTGTATATTTGTGACTTTCCTCCATCTCTAAACAGACAAGAAGTCAGCCCCTTGTCTCTCTTATAAGCCATTCCTGAATGTAGTTTACTTTCAAATTATTGTTGCTTATTCAAAATGTCATATGCAGTGCATTCACTCTTTGTGTTCAGTCAAAGTGAGTACAAAAATCTCTTGTCTACTGCACAAGTCATATCTGCTGTTGGTTTCAAGATATGGTCAGCAGGTTATCTTGTTTCCTGACCTGGTTTTAAAAGCGTTCAAAATAAAATGTAAAATTTCAGCTGTAGGTGATGCAGGACTGCTGGCGCCCAAAGGGCTCAGTCATATTTAACTTTGAATCACTGGTATCCAAATGAGCACACTTGAGAGCTTCTGAGCAAATTTTGAATCGGCTGCATTCAAATGAATGTATGACAGTATATCTGAGTGGTCTATAAAATGATGCTTTTCATCCTGATGAACAGCAGCCAGCCATATTAAATCGAGACACTGAGAAAGAGGGCACATTCATTGCTAGACACTGGTAAGAAATTGTTAATTTAAATCAACTTAAAAAAATGCTAAAATAAAGATCATTTGCTAAAACAGGAATAAAAATTCTATTGTTTTGGGTCATCCATATAATGCTGTCCTGGCAAAATGAAATAATAAAGTAGAATTTTTAAAGTAATTGGTCATATGATGGACAGCTAATGGGCTTCTTCAGAAAAGGCAGGTTGTGAAGTATGTTAATATATGGGAGATTTTACAGATTTAGGAACTCCTGAAACTGGTTGTTCCTGAAGTTCTGTGCTAGATACTTCCACAAGCTCATTTTTTCTTTCTGTTTCAGAATGATTTTATCTGTGGGCCATAGGGGATAAAGTGTTTAGGGGCTATACTTCCATTGTCATATGTCAGTGCCATTAATATGTTTTAGCATCTGAGTGTGGAGTCATGAACAGCACTGTGCTTTTTCTCAGCCTCTTCTCTGGTGAGTGTGCCAGTGTTTGTGCTGGTCTTAAAAGTGTGTTTCTGGTTTTGTGTGTATGCTGTGAGTGTGTGTGCAGTAATTTTAAGAGTGCACACATGCAAGCTGTGGGTACTGTGATGCTTGTGTTCATGCATGTGTTGTTCTGGTGTTTGCCAGAGTGTACAGTTGTATATATATTTATGTTTTGCATATATCTCCAGAGTGTGTGTATAGTGATGTGGTCCAGCTGAACTGAGAGAAAATTTAGTAGAAAATAAGCATTATACAGAACGAAATGGTATTATTTCACGGATACTTATTTCAGTTGTTAATATTTCATATGTTGCAGGTCTCTGTGTCATATCTCCATGTCTTTCTCATTACTATTACTTTATTAACACTGGAAAAACTTGGACTGCAGCACAAAGTTACTGTAGAACATATTATACTGACCTGGCCACCACCAGTAACATAAATGATCTGCAAAGGCTGGTGTACTCTGCAAGCCCCAGTTATGTTGGACAGGCCTGGATAGGACTGTACGATGATGTGAACAGCTGGCACTGGTCACTGTCAGACAACTCTTTCTATGGTGCTGGGGAGAAGAGCTTCAGAAATTGGGCTTCGGGAGAACCAGATAATTTGGGTGCCCAAGAATATTGTGTGGCAATAGATTGGACTGGAACATGGGATACTGACTCCTGTGCAAACAGATTTCTCTTCATCTGCTTTGATGGTGAGTAGCCACGATTTTGCTGCCTGCTGGTTATTACACCCAGTGCTGTCTGTCATCTGGCTTTTAATAAATCTTTATATGAACCAGTAGGATTTCGAATTAAAATTCAGGATTCAAACATCAGTTATTCTTATTTTCACCCTGTTACCTGTTGTGTTGTGAACTCCTTAGAGCTGGAATCATTTCTATTTCCCCAGCATATGGCCCACAGCCCTACATCATAGTCAATCTTGGGAAGTCTTGGACTGAAGCTCAGACCTACTGCAGAACATATTACACAGACTTGGTCAGTGTGAGGAGTAAAACTGAGAATGCCAACATTCTTCAGGCCATACAGTCCAAATTCATGGCTCCAAAGTTTCTGTGGATCGGCTTGTACAGAGACTCCTGGAAGTGGTCTGATATGGAGAACTCCTCATTTCGCTACTGGAAACAGGACCAACCTGACAATGCTTATATGAATGAACAATGTGCAGTAGTGGACTTGCAGTCGCCAGGCTATGGTACTTGGGAAGATATGCTGTGTAGTCCTTTGCTTCCATTCTTCTGTTACAATGGTAAGTTAAATTTTCCTTCTGATGCAGTGCAAAAGGAAGAGGATTATTTTTAAAAACTAATATTTAACATTTGAAATCTGAGGAAAAGTGCTAATAAGAAAATCCGGTATGTGTTAATCCTTTATGCCCTTTAGACAGTAACATAGCAAATAATATGTTTAAGAGGGACAAACTGGGCTGATAAGAAGGATAAAACAGGGTCAGGAGCCTCCCCAGTACTAAATCTGGACCTAGCAATGTACTCATTACAGAGCGAGTATTTTTAAGTGAGCAGTCCACCAAACGGTAACTTCTTTTCACACATTTGTTGATGTTTTTGACCTCTTTTGCATTATTTATTATCAACATCATTATGAAATCATTCTTTACCGAATTCTTCACCAAAGTTACTTTACAAAAGGACAGTGTGTTCATAACATGTTTGAAATACTTATACTGATATTCTATGCTATATGATGGCGAGATGTAGCAAGTGCAAGTGACAAGATATCTTGTGACGGTTCTGCCCGTAACACTGCTGAGCTTTTTAATACTCGATCGTTGATCAGTGCTGTGGCTGGTGTACAGCCGGAGCTGGTGCTATAGAATGATTGCTGGCTTTGCATGAGCAGGATGCTGCCATTGTATCACAGCACACAGTCTCTTACAGTGGTATCCTTGCACAGTTGTTATGCTACAATATCACACACACAGACACACATACACAGTTAAGCAGGTCTGTAGTAAATACAACCACGTTAATAGTAAAACAGTTTTGAGATGAATGATGTTTTATTACCTTTGAACAATGTGCTGTAAGATTGGGTGTTATTTTATAGTTTTTATTCTAGTCACTTGAATCATTTTATCAGATTATGAGACAACAACGCAGGTGACCGTAGATGGATACAGCACAAGTAAGTATGACCTTCATACAATATTGTTCAGCTGCTATAAACAAATAATTTCATGCTATAATTTGGCTGTTAGAAAGCAAAGACACCACAATTTTAAATTCTGATAACCTGAAATTTGACACACAGCCACGTCTCACACTGAGTGAAGTTTGGCATAGTACAATGCATGTACACACACACACACACACACACACACACACACACACACACATACCTGATCAGGTCTGTACTAAATACAATCACATTAATGATAAAACAGTTTTGGGATAAATTATGTGTTACTTTGACTTTTCCACCACTGCACTATTTTCACCCAGACAACACATCCAGGGTGCAGTAATATTGGTTGTAATTTCACAGTTTTAATTCTGGTCACTTAAATCATTACAGATTATGAGACAACAACGCAGGTGACCGTGGATGGATACAGCACAAGTAAGTATGACTTTCATACAATATTGTTCAGCTGCTATAAACAAATAATTTCATGCTATAATTTGACTGTTAGAAAGCATAGAAACCACAATTTTAAATTCTGATAACCTGGAATTTGACATACAAGCACGTCTCACGCTGAGTGAGGTTTGGCATAGTCCAATGCATGTACACACACACATATACCTGATCAGGTCTGTACTAAATACAACCAAAACAATGATAAAACAGTTTTGGGATAAATTATGTGTTACTTTGACTTTTCCACCACCACACTATTTTCACCCAGACAACACAGCCAGGGTGCAGTAAATTGGTTGTAATTCCAAAATTTTAATTCTGGTCACTTAAATCATTACAGATTATGAGACAACAACGCAGGTGATCGTGGATGGATACAGCACAAGTAAGTATGTCCTTTGTACAATATTATTCAGTGCATAAAAATTTAAACAGTTTTATTCAACATGGCTCTTAGAAGCCATCAAAACCACATTTTTAAATTCTGATCATTTTCATTTATGGACTATGGAAATTAGCATTTTTAAAAACAGTATTTTTCAGCTGAGTGATTTAAACAGTACCTACTTGGTACATTATGAGAGTGGCACAGCAGCTCAGGAGGTAGTGCAACTGCTTCACAGTGTCTGGGCTTTCCAGGTGTGCATTTGAACCTGCCACAGTCTGTGTGAAGTTTGCATAACAAAATGGATGGCTGGTTGCATTGCCAGTTACTGTATTTGATCACTTGAATTATTCCAGGCACTGAGCCAACATTTGTGGCAGCCTCCAGCAGGAGTGAAACATGTGAGTATGAGTTCTCTGCATCATTGCCCATTTGTTCCCACTTTAAGTGAATTTTTGTTTGATTTCTGGGAATGATATATTTATAAATGAAAATGTTAAAGCAGGGACTTGATCATAAGCAACCATCAAATGTTTCTAAAAAAATATTTTATTGATTACTGAAAAACAGAAGGCTCATAAC
>CM030902.1:17284709-17305005 GCA_018136845.1 Heterotis niloticus
ATCATTAATTTCCCATAAAGTGAAAAACAGTGTTATTTTATACACTGAGTTTTATATCATTATTTTGTAACTTATGCAACCCCTTCATTTTAGCTCAATGATTTGGCTAAATACTAATTCATGCGACCTTACTGAAGGGTAGAAGGTCTTTCAACTCCAAGGTTTGTTCCTTTACAGACTTTGTAATGATTGTGTACTTTTGTTGGAACATAGAAACATTATTGCAGTGAACATCACACATTAAACTGACATCTCAGTGCCTTCAGTGCACCAATGCAAAGTTACGTATGGAGTAAACTCACCAAACAGCAGGAGAAGAAACAAACTGCAACCCATGAGTGTGAACTTTTACTTCCTGAAGTACTGGGAAAAAAACTGAACAGCAGTCCTAAATGACAGAAAGAAGGCAATAATATTGGGAAAACAAATATGAGGAAAACAGCCACATATACAAAAGGAGTTCTACACATCTATAAATTTTATCAAAGTAAAAATGAATCAGTGGGACTCAAGGTGGACCCTGCCTTGGACCCTTGGTTTCCTTGTGGCAAAATTTACAAAATACTCATGAAAATATACAACAAGAATGGGAAATCTATTCATTACTTTCCATTGCAGACACCTTGGGGTCTGAACATCATCCCAGAAACACAAGGTTTAAAGCAGGCTACATCCTAGATGGGAAGCCAGTCTGCTGCAGACCAGCTAAATATTCACTAGGGATCCTTTAGTCTATTGCTTGTTACTTTAAAATAATATAAATTCTTTAAGATAAGTCAATGAGCTCTTACCAGTGCTGAACGCTGACTGTCTTTAGGTTCTTTACAATGACTGACACCTACATCTGTGCTTTAAATGCCTCTGCTTCTGTCAGCTGTGTCATTTGGGTACTCATGACCCAAAACCTCTTCAAATTGAATAACTTTTTTCCATTTGGGTACCAGTGAGCCAAAGCCCCTTCATGCGCAGTGAGCTGTGGAGCAAAGACATTAGAAGCTGGACTGTACCTGCTGTAATGTCTGTTTGTTCTGTATATGCAAGCTGATCAGTGTGAAGACAATGTAGAAATTCTAAATTATTAATAAGAAAATTACTTTCAGTAAATAACTACAGGCAAATGAGTTCATTGTTTTCATGTTAAATAAATTCATTATGCTGCTACCTTAAGAATGTTGAGAGGACAAAAAGCAAAACGTTAGAATGGAAACCTTATTAAAAAATAAATAAATAAATAAATAAATATATAAATAATATTTATTTATTTTTATATACAGTCATGTGAAAAAGAAAGTACCCCTTCGTTCAGTTCCATGGTTTTACGTATCAAGACATAATACAAAAATCATCTGGTTTTTACCAGGCTCTAAAATTATTTAAATCTAACCTCAGGTGTAAAACAACACATAACATAGTCCACCATGTCATTATTAACTGGACAAAAATGAAGCCAAAATGGAGAAGCCATGTGTGAAAAACTAAGTACACCCCTTGATTCAACAGCTTGTAGAACCACCTTTAGCAGCAATAACTTGAAGTAATTGTTTTCTGTATCACTCTGCCAGTCTCTCACGTTGTTGTGTAGGAATTTTGGCTCACTCTTCTTTACAACGTTGCTTCAGTTCATTGAGGTTTGCGGGCATTCATTTGTGCACAGCTCTGTTAAGGTCACACCATAGCATTTCAATTGGGTTGTGGTCTGGACTTTGACTGGGCCATTACAACACCTTGATTCTTTTATTTTTCAGCCATTCTGTTGTAGATTTGCTGGTGTGCTAGGGATTTCAGCCAAGCTTTAGCTGTCAGACAGATGGCCTCATATTTGACTCTAGAATACTTTGGTATACAGAGGAGTTCATGGTCAACTCAATGACTGCAAGTTGCCCGAATCCTGTGACTGCAAAACAAGCCAAAATCGTCACCCCTCCACCACCGTGCTTGACAGTTGGTATGAGGTGTTGGTACTGATATGCTGTGTTTGGTTTTGACCAAACGTGGCACTGTGCATTATGGCCAAGCATCTCCACTTTGGTCTCATCTGTCCAAAATACATTGTTCCAGAAGTCTTGTGGTTTGCTCAGATGCAACTTTGCAAACCTGAACCATGTTGCCATGTTCTTTTTAGAGAGAAGAGGCTTTCTCCTGGCAACTCTTCCAAACAAGCCACACTTCTTCCATCTTTTTCTAATTGTACTGTCATGAACTTTAACATTTAACACGCTAACTGAGGCCTGTAGAGTCTGAGATGTAGCTCTTGGATTTTTTTGCAATTTCTCTGAACATTGCATGGTCTGACCTTGAGGTGAATTTGCTGGGACATCCACTCCTGGGAAGATTGGCAACTGTCTTGTATGTTTTCCACTTGTGAATATCTTTTCTTACTGTAGAATGATGGACTTCAAATTATTTGGAAATGGCCTTATAACCCTTCCCAGACTGATGGGCAGCAACAATTGCTTCTCAAAGATCATTGCTGATGTCTTTCATCCCTGGCATTAACACACACCTGAATGCTCCAGACCAGAAAACTGCCAAAACTTATGCTTTTATAGAGGTGGTCACAGTTGCTGATGATTAGCATTTGGTTAGCAGCACCTATCTGCTACTTACCCTCTTCATTCATATGGAAGCAGTAAGGGCGTATTTCATTTTGCACACTGCTTCCGCATTTTGGCTTAGTTTTTGTTAAATAAACAATGACACGGTATAATATGTCATGTATTGTTGTTCATGTGAGGTTCTATTTACCTGAGGTTCTATTTACGTAATTTTAACATCTACTAAGGACCAGACGATTTTTTATAATCTCTTGATACGTAAAACCTTAGAATTGAAAGTGGCTGCACTTTCCTTCAAACCTTGCCTTGCATCTCCTTAGTGATATCTCCAAATTTCCCATTCAGGAAAATTTGTGAAAACTGAAAAGTTTGCAGTCGAGAAGGTTATTGTACTCCAAACATGGGGGACTTGAGTCTCATGATTCCAGTCAGATTTGAGTCATAAATATGACGACTTGTGACTTTTTTGATGATAATTAAAAAAAGACTCGACTTGGCTTTGACTTTAGACTGATGACTTGGAAGGACTTCAGATTTTTTTTTTTTTTTTTTTCTTTTACAACCCAATGTTTTTTCTTTTTATTTCATTTTGTGAAAAAAGACACTTCTATGTTATTCTTGTTATTATTTGTTGAAACATGATTGGGTGATGAGATACACAGACCGATCATGAACCTCAACATCGATGAGCACAGATAGAACCATAACTATGGAAGCCACCATTCCAAGGATTGTGTCATTTAGATACACACAATATTTTGTCCATCAAAGTACAGAAAAACGAACTGCAGTGTGCAAAGTTTGTGATTCCACAATCAGCGATGTTGCCACAGCAACGTTCAACTTCATCTGGCATTTCAGATGCCATAAAAACAGATAACTTTAATTTTTCTTTTTCGAACACTTGTAAACTAGCTGAGCTAATCTAGAGCTCTGTGTTATGTTATACAGGTATGTGCCGCATAAAGTCCATTTGGGCAACGTTTGACCCCATATACCGTACGTCTGTGGTACCATAGGGTTATAATAGAGTTCAGAAATCCCCATCAGAGAATGGGATGTAGCGAACGCAGTAGTTCTCACACGCAACACATGTATCTCATGTCTCTAGTATATAAAGCAATTGCGCTACCAGGTGTATAATAATACAGTACATATATAACCTATAATACATACAGTATATAAAGATATACTGTAGTCATAATATGGTGTAACCTATTGCTCCTAAACTACAAACTACCATCATGTATGCAGTCCGTTGATGATGTCATTATCCAGTGAATGACTGTAATTGGGCTCAGTTAATAGAAATATTCCATAAAAATTGCCAAATTATATATGTTCTTACTTATCTAAATATGATGTACTGTATGTGTGAAACTTTGCAAAGTTAAATAAGCAGGTACTGCCCATGGTTACTATCAAGTAAGCAAAATGAAAAAGCTCTTCTGATTCTTTAATACAGAACAAAAAAGATATTAAAATTATTTTACAGTTAATTTAAATTGAAAATATTGTTGATGCTAGTAAAATAGTTTTTTGCTCTTGTATTTCACAGTCAGAGATCCAATTACTGCAATGTCAGATTAAAATAAACTTGTTTCTGAATGTGTAGAACAGAGGTGTACAAAATAAATGTCCTGTTAAATTACTACATTAAATATGGGCTCTAGAATTCAGTATGACTTGACTTGTGAATTGCTTGACCTAAGCAATGACTTGGCTTGCTTGACACCATGCAGGCATTCAACTAGACTTTCTTGATTCTGAACACTGTAACCTGAGGCTCGACTTGAGACTTTAAGGTTAAGACTTGAGACTTACTTGTGACTTGTACATGTGTGACTTACTCCAACCACTGTACAATGTACTCAGTGTGTCAATATGATGCTGGCTGCATGCTTTATTGGACTTCCTCTTCATTGAGCTGTCTTCAGCAAGGTTAACTTTTCCATTTATTTATCTATTAATTTTACGCAATGTTTGGTGGATTATATTTTTGAATTCCTCAAGTCCAAAGCCAGTAGCTTTACCCACTACACCCCTGCATCTCGGCTTGACCAAACTGACTTTGTAATGTTAGATTGGTACATTGATGTTGGAAGTAATTTCTTCCTGCCTTGACAAACAAATAAGTAAGAAAAGTTGTGTTTGTTTCCAGTAGCACCTGGTTTGTCTGGACACAGTTGAGTTAACCTGCAAAAACATAGTATTTGCATAGATCATGAGGTAGGAAGCTTAACAAACAAGACATCCACAGAAAACTTTGAAAATCTGTCAACATGTCAAAAACAAAATCAGCTTTTTCCTATTTGATTGTTAAGCTGCTGTTATTGTGGTGCATGACAAAGCGCAAGACTGTGCCTTGAAAAATAGTTTACCTCCTTTTTGTTTGGCTGAAACCTCCCTGTCTAATTGCCAGTGAAAAGGGATTTTAAATACCTAAATGGACTTGTCAAAAAATCAGGTTGTTTCCTCAAATTTTCTTTCCTTTTCTTCCATGGTTTTTGTGCCTACCTGATGTTTTTTAACCAGTTTCTCTGAATGTGTCTTATTTTTTGAAAGCCTTTCTTCTGACTATCAGCTCAAACTGATTTGTCTTTGGAGAACATTGTTCTTAATGCTCTGGATTATTTGCTGACACATCTGTTGGAAAATTGGTGGGCCTCAACTCATCCTTGCTCTTGAAGAACTTTGCCTTTTTTGAAGGCTCCTTATATACTGTAACATGAATGCCTTACCTGCTTGATATCACCTGTTTGACATCACCTTCTTATTTCAACTTGTCACTTGGTTATTAGTCCTGAACTACCCTTGTCCCAAAATTTTTGGAATGTTTTGGAGGCATCAATTTTTTTTTTTCTGTCTGGACTTAAATTTAGGTCAAGTGGAAGAAAGAATTTAATTCAGAGAGTAATGAACTGATCATAGTCAAGTTAACACAACTTCAGCAAACATTTTATAAGCTAAAAAATGCATGGAGTAATGAAAAAATATTTAGAATTTTTGTTTAGATTAAAACTTCTATTACTTACAATTTAAACACTAACAGTCTCCTTCAAATATTCCCTTATTCCAGTGTTCCGGTCACTTCTGACTGCATTTCTGGAAGTCTTCTTTTCAGAGGCTGTTAAACTGTTTTGTCATGTTCACTTGAGCTTATAAGCATCATCAAATCTTCTCCCTTATAGCCTCATTTTATTTTAGGGAATATGAATAGTTGTATTCCCCTGAGGAATAGGGGGGATGGGGTACCAAAGGATTTTTTTTTCTTTGCAAGAAATTCCTGAACTCAAAGGGTATGAAATGTAAGACACTGAACCATTTAGGAAATAACTTCTTTGACTCGGTCTTTTGTTTTGCTTTTCCATTATGCAGCGTAATCTTCTGTGTGCTTTTTCATTCATTTCATTCTCAAAGAAACACTTTCTACTGTCATCTTTTATGTAATTATCTGAGAATCTGTTTAGCAGTGTAATTTTTAGACATTTCCTTATGCTATTTGACAATTTAAATCCCCTAAAGTAACTGACCTTGAAACATGGGCAGGGGCCCTGCACTTGAGTCACTATGGACACCCTATCTACACCATAGTATAATAAGCTTCAACTGCCCTGACTTCAAATATCAACACCATGTTCTATCAAGCTTAACAGTATGTATATATGTAAATATGTGTATATTTGTAAATATTTGCTATACACAAACAATGATCACAACATAAGTACAGATGGTCCCTGAGCAGTTTGTACAGTCAAAGCTTAAACTTATTTTTAATATCACTTGCAGAACAACACAGTTGTTGTTGTTATGTGCCATCAAGTCAGTGTCAACCCATGGCAACTTTATGGATAGTTGTCCTGAAATGTCTTCAGCAAGTTGGCTTGACAAAGGGGCATCACATCACTGTGTCCTTCCACTAAAGGTCTTCCTGTTTTGGGTTGACCTTCCACTTTGCCAGGCATGATATCCTTTTCCAGTGACTGCTCTCTCCTCAGGATGTGTCCAAAATAAGGCAGTCGAAGTTTGGTCATTTGAACTTTCAATGACAACTTTGGTTTGCTTTGCCCCAACACCCATACATTTGTTTTCTGGGCCATCCAGGGTATGCGCAGAATTCATCGCCAGAACCACAATGCAAAAGCATCAATGTTCTTCCTGTCCGTCTTTTTCACGGTCCAACTCTCGCATCTGTGTGATGTGACTGAGAACACCATTGCTTGAACAAGTCAGATTTTTGTAAATATAGTTATATCCCTGCACTTGAAAATTTTGTCCAAGTTCTTCAAGGCTGTTTGATTTCTTGGCTGCTTGTCACATCATTATTGATCGTAGATCCAAAGAAGCTGGAGTTGTCTAATGTTTGTATTTCTTCTCCATACAGTGTGAAGTTGTCCAATGTTCCCATTGTCAAGAGCTTTGTCCTCTTTAAGTTAAGATGCAATCCCATTTTCAGACTATGTTCTTTGATCTTGATGAGAAGATGTTTCAAGTCCTCCACTTTCAGCTAGTATTGTTGTATCATCAGCATAGCAAAAACTGTTGAGGAGTCCTCCACCAACTTTTACGCACCATTTCTTTTCATATAGTTCTGCTTCTCTCGTGATTTTTTTGGTGTATAAATTAAAGAGATATGGAGACAGTATCCAGGCTTGTCTTACACCCCTGCTGATTTTGAACCATTCTGTTTCATCTTGTTTTGCTCAAACTGTTGCTTCTTGGTTTTTGTAGAAGTTGGGCATGAGAACGATCAGGTGTTCTGGGATATCCATGCTTCGTAGTGTGATTCAGAGTTTCTTGTGAGTCACAATCAAATGCCTTGCTGTTGGCAATGAAGCACAAAAAGATGTCCTTTTCATATTCTTTTGCTTTTTCAAGAATCCACTTCATGTCAGCATTGATGTCCCTTGTCCCTCGCCCCTTCTTGAATCCTGACTGCTCTTCAGGTCATTCTTGTTGTAGATAGGGCTGTAGCCTCCACTGAAGGATCAACTAAAGGACATCTACACCAGAAGATGCAGGACCAGAGCGACAAGGATCATCGGTGACCTGTCTCACCCCAGCAATCATCTGTTCAACCTGCTGAAATCAGGCAAACAATTCAGGAGCATTATGGCCAGAACGGCGAGGCTTAGGAGGAGCTTCTGTCCACAGGCCATAAGGCTTTTGAACCTATCACAGTCCTCACGGCCACGGTCTGCAACATCCTCTTGCTGCAACCCCCCCCACACACTGTCACTGTTGAGGTTTATTTAATGTTTAATTTTGTTCAACTTTATTTATTTTTTTTATTTACTGTTTCGTTTGTTTGCTTATCTTTTTTGCTGTGTGTCTTAGATTTCCTTTGAATATCACCGCGCACAGTCTCCTGTCGATTCAGTGCGCATTTCACTGTATGGCATACCTGGTTACCATGTATGTGACAAATAAATCTCTTTGATCTCTTTGACACTGGAAGTAGTGTTTTGCTGGCATGTGGGATCAGAGCAATCTTGTGATAATTACCACTGTTGGTTGCATCACCTTTTTTTAAGACTGATATGAACACCAATCATAATCATCAGCTTTTTTTAGCATTGTTTCATGAACTCAGTATCTGGGGGCAATACTTGCAACGGGCGGTGAAGGAGTTGTCACAGGCTGCTGAGCAAGGAAGTCTCTGGATCTGGAGAAAGAAGACTAGCGCGGTTGGAAGCTCTGAGTAGGTGGGTGCCGGCAAAGTGATAGCACGTAGTTGTGATAGCAGTTAGCTGTTAGCAGGCGGCAGTGTCGGTGTGATTTAGTTGGTGTGAAGTGCAATGTAGGTAAGGTAGGTGGCGAAGGGGCTTCTTCCTCGGAGACGGCGGGTAGAAAGGACGGTGAGTGTGAGGACGCTAAGGTAAAGGATAGGTAATGCGTTGAGTGACGGAGCGACGCAGTGGTGCGTGCAGTAGTGGAGGGGAGCAGCTCCGGGATGCCTGAGCCGCAGATGAGCCTTCTGGAGGTGTCGTGGGCCTAACTTGACGAAACGCCGATGAAGGAAGGTGCCCACTTGATAACCCCGAAAAGATACTGTGCCATTGCTGCGCTACGCTGAGTTTGGATTTATAGTTAGTAGGCGCTAGGTTTGGAATCTTAGCAATTGTGTGGCGTCTAGGCAGGCATGCTGTGGGTTGGCTGTGGGAGTGCCGTGGTGGTTAGGGGTAGGATGGGGTACAACGGGGCTTAGGTTGAGTGGGTAATGAGATCCCCTTTATAATCCAAGCTCCTTGTTGGCACTGTGTGTTTGATATGAACCTTTTTTTGATATTATCGAACTTTGTCATCTACTTTGGCAAATACAAATGATCTGATTTCTGAACAAACCACTGGGCACAGTCCATTTGTACACTTGCCTCTTCTGTTCCTTGAAGAAAGTGTTTGAAATTAACAGATTACTCGCTTTGCAGAATTAGATCAGGCATTATCTCATGTCATTCTTGTTGCTGAGTTCGTATTTGCCAACATCTCCAACCTCTGAATTTCAGTTGCCCATGACTATCAGTATGTCTTGTTCACAAGTTCTGTTCATTTCAGCTTGTCTTTGTTTGTAGAAGTTCCTTTTCTGTATTTGTTGTTGGCACATACATCTGAATGACGATTATATCGATGGGTATTCCTCAGGCAGATGGAGATCAAAAGCTGCTGCTTGATTATAAATCCAACTCCATTTCTTCTTTGCTCACCATATCCAGTATAGTATACCTTATGTTTATCGGGCTCAAAGTGTTCGATGCCAGTCCATTTTAGTTCATTGACACCCAACACGTAGATCTGCAAGTGTTTTCTTTCATTTTTGAACACAACCAATCTTCCTTGAATCATACTTATCACAAAACATTCCCCGATTTTCAGAGCTTCTTTACATCTTGTAACATAGCAACATTGTCAGTTGGACTTCCCAAGGGCTTTGATCTAACTGCACTGTACACATTAGCTTTACTCTGAGGAGTCTTCAGCTCTTCCCCAGTAGACTGTTAAGACCCACCCGACCCGGAGGTCTCATTTTCCAAGTGATTCTTCTGGAGGAATACCTTAAAAGCAAGTTAAAGTGTTGTGTATTAACCATTCATTTTGACAGAGAGAGGGAGGGCAACAGTGTGTAGCAAAGAAAATGAACAAAACACGCACGGACACATTCACAGATGCAGTTTTACAGAGCTTTGCTTGGTTCCTCTGTGCTTCAGTTTATAGACAAAAGATGAGGTTTGCTAAGAAAAGCTGATACTTTATAAATGTATGACAGTTCTGGCAGCATTCGGCAGATTAAACACTCCCTGTTGACTTTGGCCTGACCAAAGGACATTGTTTCATAAGTCTTATGCTTTGTTCAGATGCAGCTTCTAAGCCTAAGCCACTCTGCCACGGTATTTTTAGAGAGAGGGGTGTTTCTTTCAGCTATGCTTCCATGAGTCTTTCTTTGTCTTTTTGTGATCATGGAGTCGTCAGCCTGTTAACCCAGGCATTTGAATCCCTAGATGTAGCTCTTTTGCCAGTTTCTCTGGGTATCACTCATTCGGACCGGAACTACTCCAGTTCTTTTTTTCAGCAGCACCTGGCTGAAAATTACGTACAAAATGTTAATTTCTCCACATGATTCTTATTTGAAATCTGCTTCTTAAAAATGAGCTAATAAATTTTATGAGGAGGGACCTATCTAGAAGCTGGTGAGGAGAAGATGAGCATGACTTGTGCATTGATGTTGAATGTTCATCCATGAACTGAAAGTAGGAAGCTGAACCAGACACACAGTGAGGATATGTAAACATGCAGGTGGACCTATTTTGCCTCAGCACAGCTGACTGATGCTGTAACAACATTACATTTGTGTTCAGTCTGAACAGAGACATTCAGAGAAAAGCTGTAGCCAACTGATGACAGAGAAACTGAAGTCAACGTGAAACGCTTACAAGACTGTATATTTTTGAGTGTGTGAAGGGTTACTAACAAACACAAAAAATTTTTGCAAAACAGTGTTAGAAATTTACTTAACTTTTTCATATTTCCTTTACATTTCTATTCAAATATCAGCTTCCAAACTTTTAAAAGCAATGGCACAGAAACCATCAGCTATTTCCCCTGCTGAGTTTCTCAGGTATGTGGCTAAGACCAAATAGAGTGGAAACAGGGTGATCGCTGGCATCAACATTTTGGCTTCTATTTCTGAAGAACAAACCCAAGCCAAAACTTCAGTTATTAGCCAATATACTGAAATGCTATTACAAGCAAACCCTGCAAAGGAGCCATTCACAACTGTCCACGCAAAATGCATCTGAAAGCTGATAGTTGCAGGTCTGTGCGCGATCCCTAATCCACATGGCTGTCCAGTTTAGTCCAGCGTCTTTGCCTTAAACGTCTGGGAACGAAACAATGAGTCAGTATCATGCCTCTGCCCCCTACAGACCACTCAGATACCCTGCATGAAGTGGTCAAGAAATGATGTTGGATTTTTATCAGCAGAAGTAAAAGGTGATATGTATCATCACAAATATGGCATTGTGTTTTATCTTTTAGAGCAGGACTCACGGAGTGATGTTATCGTACTCCTTCAAAAAGGTGCAGTACTGCAAATACCTTGCATTGTTGTCCACTGCTGTCCTGTTCCAATTTCATTTGGAAAATGTGTCCATCTGGCCAAGTTCTCCATTGCAAATACAAATTTTCTGACATTCCTTGCTTGATCAGTTCCTTTTGCAGCTGAACATAGCCAAAGGCACTTTATATACATTATTTATTGTTGCTATGCTTTATTGGTCATTGATTCATTTTTGTTTTTGTGTTTTTTTCCCTAGGAATAGGAAATGCACTGACCTTTTGCAAAGTCTTGATGCTCATGGCAGGAGCTGTTATTTTTTCATCAGTCCTGACTTTCATGCTCACAATTGTTCTTTTTGTAAAGTTTCTGAACTGGGGAAATTCTACAAACACACATCCAAAATTTTAATTCAACATTAACTAGAAAAATTCAAAGTGGTGCCCAGGATTGGATTTTTTTAAGCACAGCATTCCCTTCCCAGTATTTTTTTAAGTACAAAAGTAATTTTTTGTATCTGTCCATCCATTTATTGTCATTAACTGCTTATTATTTCATTTTCTTAAGTTAAAAAAAAATCTGTATTTTTATACCTAGGCATTTGTTTTCAGTGAAATGCAGCCAAACTGAACGTTATTTTGGTAATTTTTGTAGAAAATTAATATTTCAGTTATTCCTTTATTCCATTATTCTTGTAGTTAACAGAAAGCACTGCACCCCCAACAGTGATGCTGAGGATTGCTAAGTGTAACTTGTTTCAAAGAGCAGATGTGAGATGGTAAGATGGGTTGAGAAAAACAGAAAGCAAGGCTTTGCTTAAAGTCTTATAATGTCATTCTTTGAGAAAACATGGATGCTCAGAGAAAAAAAAAACAGGCAGAAAATAAAATAACTTTCAGAAATGAGTCTCATCAAGTAAAAGCCTACTATTTTTAAACTATAAGATGAAAACAAGCATTGATACGTTGGCAGGAACTGGTTAGGGGCGGCCTGCCTACCCATCGCAGCTGCACCAGATCAACTATTAGCTCAGAGATAAAAGGCACGGGGCCGGACAGCTCCAGCATAGGATCTCATCCGTAGCTTCTCATGGTTGTCACATGTTATCCCTGCGCTTCCTTGAGTGTGATAATAAACCTGTCTTATGTAATCCGTCCTCTTGTGTCATCTCCGCACTTGGGCCCCTTACCTTGTCCCTGTCAGCATCCTGACAGAAGATCCTGTGTTAACATGGACCCAGCATACATTGATGACCTTCAGACAGCCATCTCCGTCCAAGGCTCGATCCTCAGATCTCATGAGCAGACACTAACCTGGCTGTCTGAGTTAGTGTACTGCAAGTCCTTCAGTCCTGGACCCTGAACATTGGAGAACAGCAAATGTGCGTTGCCACAGCAAACTCGTGTCTGTCGTGTCCGTCCCTCGCAGACTTTTGCTTAGCCGCACTTCTCCATTACGACGGCTCTCCGGAGAAGTGCAAGGGCTTCCTGCTACGGTGTGAGCTGGTGTTCACGAGCTGGTGTTCACGAGTCAGCCCCAGGTTTACCGGTCAGACTACAGTTGAATCACCTAAGTTATCACTCTCTTCACGGACGTCGCACTTGATTGGGCAATGGCGATCTGGAACAGCCCCAAAGTGGCAGAAATGTCCTATGATTGGTTCAAAGCCTAGTTCCAGTCCGTATTCCTCCACCCCGAAACAGGACAGTCCACGAGTGACCGACTGATGCATCTACAACAGGGCAACAGGACAGTGGCTAACTACGCACTGGAGTTGCGCATCCTGGCAGCTGGAAGCGGGTGGAATGAAATGGAACGCCCACCTCCAAGTGGAACTCGCATACCGGGGGGAGGACTGCTCGTTGGACAAGCTCATCCACACCGCCACCCCCTGCTCTTCAGGATGAGTCACAGGAACCGATGCAGCTTGAAAAAGGACGTCTCTCTCCCGCGGAGTGCCGACATTGGTTCCAGGAGTGGTTCGGCAGACGCTGCATCCAGGCAACCCACGTTCGCTCCTACTGCCCATCCAGAGCAGCAGCTGGGGTATCTGTCGGTGTGGTGAGTGGCCCCCGGAACACACCTCACAGTTGCTTCTGCCAGTTAGACTATATTGGGGAGAGCAAGTAATTGATGCCCCTGGAGCACTGGGGAATTGGTGGCATGGGGACCCCAGTATCAACCTGTGCGGGCAACATCCATAGAGAGTCCTGGTGCAGACAAGCCGGTGTCCTGGCGGAGGTGTTCAGCAAGATCAAGGCGGCCTCATTGCCTCCTCACAGAGCATGGGATTGTGCCATAGATCTCTTGCCTGGGGCAACACCCCACGGGGATGTATTTATCCGCTTTCCCTCACCGAGCAGAAAGCCATGGAGACCTACATTTCAGAGGCCTTAGCAGCAGGCATCATCCGCCCATCCACCTCACCAGCGGCCGCCGGGTTCTTCTTTCTGGAGAAGAAGGACGGCGGCCTATGGCCATGCATCAATTACAGGAGGCTCAACGCAGTGACTGTTCCCTACCCACATCCACTCCTGCTAATCATGGCAGCGTTAGAGCAGGTCCAAGGGGCCACTATGTTTATGAAGTTGGACCTGCGCAGCGCGTATAATCTAATCCATATCAGCACCGGCGATGAGTGGAAGACAGCGTTCAGTACGGAAACAGGTCACTATGAGTATCTTGTTATGCCTTTTGGCCTGGCTTACGCTCCCTCTGTATTTCAGGCCTTTGTGAATCATGTCCTGGGAGAGTTCATGAATCACCTCGTTTTAGTCTACCTGGATGACATTCTAGTTTTTTCCTGTTCCCAAGAGGAACACGTGGGGCATGTGTGGCGGGTTTTGGAACAACTGCTCCAAAATGGCCTGTTTGTGAAGGGGAAGTAGTGTCTATTCCACCTGTCGGAGGTTTCTTTCCTAGGTTTCACTCTAAGTTCACGAGGAGTACAAATGGACCCAGGGAAGGTCGAAGCAGTGCTAGCTTGGCCCAAGCCCCTGATGGTCAAGGAGTTGCAACGGTTTCTGGGGTTTTTTAATTTTTACCGTTGCTTTATACAGAACTTCAGCAGTATCGTTGCCCCTCTGACCGCTCTACTGCATGAGAGCCCAAAGCGCTTGCAATGGACTGATGCAGCAGTCTCAGCCTTAGGGGCCTTGAAAAAAGGTTTTACCACCGCACCCGTGCTGAGACATCTGGACCCAACCCAACAGTTCGTCATCGAAGTAGACGCTTCTATGGTTGGGGTAGGGGTGGTGCTCTCACAACAACATGGTTCTCCCCCCCGGACACACCCGTGTGCATTTTTTTCCAAGAAGCTCTCCCCAACGGCACAGAACTACGATGTGGGCAATCGCGAACTCTTAGCTATCAGGCTCGCTCTAGAAGAATGGAGGCATTAGCTGGAGGGAGCAGCACTACCTTTTGTGGTGCTTACAGACTATAAAAACCTCTAGTACTTGCAGACAGCTCAAAGGTTAAACTCTCATCAGGCCCGGTGGGCCCTGTTTTTTTCTTGTTTTTACTTCACTGTTTCCTACAGGCTGGGCTCCAAGAATAAGAAAGCTGATGCCCTATCCTGACTCCATGAAAAGGACTGCGACCCACTAGAACTAACAACGATCCTCCTGGCGTCGTGCTTTGTCGCCCTGGTCAGGTGGAGGTTCTGGGAAGAACCAGTGGGCTAACCTGGGTCCACAAGACAGGTTAAGAGACAAGGAGTATGTCCCGGCCTCCCTGCGACCTACCTTGCTCCACTGGGTGCATGACTCCCCATCCACTGGGCACCCAGGGTTACAGAGGACCCTTCACCAGATCCAGCAGCAGTTCTGGTGGCCCACCATGAGGGAAGACATCACACGCTTTGTGGCTGCCTGTGATGTCTATGCTCAGCCGAAGGTGCCCAGGCAACTCCCAACTGGAGAGTTGAAACCACTGCCCATCCCCAATTGGCCCTGGTCCCACGTTGCACTGGATTTCCTTACCAACCTACCTGTGTCTGGAAGTAACACCACCATTCTGGTGGTAGTTGACCGGTTCTCCAAGGCCTGCCACCTCATCCCCTTGAAGGGCCTTCTCACAGCTACGGAGACAGCCAAGTTAATTTTGCTCCACGTGTTCCAGCTCTTTGGATTGCCAGAGGAGATTGTGTCAGACTGAGGCCCACAGTTCACATCGGTGGTCTGGAAGGCCTTCTGGAGAAGACTAGGGGTTAAGGTCAGTCTGACATCAGGTTATCATCCTCAGGCCAACGGACAAGTAGAACAGCTAAACCAAGAGATCGGTCATTACCTTCAGAGTTACTGCAGCCAATACCAGGCTGACTGGAGCCACTGTCTGCCCTGAGCCGAGTATGCGCAAAACTCCTTGGTACATTCATCCACTAACCTTACTCCTTTCCAGTGTGTTTTAGGTTACCAACCCCTCTGTTTCCTTGGGACCCGATCCTGAACAACATCCTGGCGGTGGATGAGTGGTACCAAAAGAGCGGGCAGGTCTGGCAGTTGGCCTATATCCACCTCCAGAGGGCAGTTCGGTCGCAGAAACGCCACACGGACAGAAAACAGCGACAGGTCTCCTTTTGGGTAGGACAGAGAGTTTGGCTAGCCGCAAGGGACCTCAAACTGAGGCTACCCTCGAGAAAGCTCAGCTCACGATATATAGGCCCATTCCAGATACTCAAACGTGTCTCCCCAGTCTCTTACTGCCTCCAGCTGCCTTCCCACTACAGAGTCTGCCCCGCATTCCATGTCTCCCTCCCAAAGCCCTACTACTCATCCTCCTTGCAATGTAACAGATTGCGGCCGTGCCCGCCGCCGCGAGTTGTGGTGGACGGTTTGCTGGCGTATTGAGTGAAGGTGCTCTTGGACTCCAGGCGCAGACAGGGGTGTCTGTTCTACCTGGTGACGTCGACTGGGACATGTTCAGGACAAGTTCGGATGACGTCAACGAGTTCGCGGAGGTAGTGGTCAGCTTTGTGAGCGTGCTGGAAGACAACATTGTCCCCACGGTTACGATTAAGAGCTTTGCCAACCAAAAACCGTGGGTCGACGGTACGGTCCGGAAAGCTGTGAATGCGCGCACTGCTGCGTACAACGCAGGTCTCGGCACGGGCGACATGAGCGCTTACAGAGCGGCTAAATACGGCGTACGGCGTGCAGTGAAGGACGCGAAGCGCCGATACCGGGAGCGGGTCGAGTCGCTTTTCCTCCAGGGTGACGCGCGCAAATTGTGGCAAGGACTGCGTACCATCACAGATTTCGGAAGGAAATCTAGCGTGGCTATGAGTGCCGATTCTGGGTTCGCTAACGAACTCAACGCATTCTATGCCCGCTTCGAGTCCGATTGCGCTAAAGTCACCCACGACCGCAGCGAGACCCGCAGCCTGGCGAAGGAATGTGGTGACTTCATCACCGTCGCTGAGTCCGATGTGCGGAGGGAGCTGAAGCGCGTCAACATCAGGAAAGCACCGGGGCCGGACGGCATCTCCGGGCGCCTGTTGCGCTGCTGCGCCGACCAGCTGACCGGAGTTCTCACAGCCATCTTCAACGAGTCTCTGGCTCAGTCCACAGTCCCTCAGTGCTTTAAAACATCCACCATTGTCCCGGTACCAAAGAACAATAAGCCCTCATGCCCAAATGACTACCGGCCCGTTGCACTGACCTCGGTAGTCATGAAGGTCTTTGAGAGACTCATCAAAGCCATCATCACAGCATCCATCTCCAACTTTGTAGACCCACTTCAGTTTGCCTACCGCCCCAACAGATCCACGGACGATGCCATATCCCACGTCCTGCACACCACCCTCAGTCATGTGGACAGGAAACAGGGGAACTATGTGCGACTGCTGTTCATCGATTACAGTTCAGCTTTCAACACCATTGTCCCCCACAGACTGTTCACTAAACTGAGTGACTTGGGTTTGAACCGCCACCTGTGTGCCTGGGTTCTCAGTTTCCTCACAGGCAGACCACAGGTGGTGAGAGTGGGTAGTTGCACCTCAGGCATCATCACACTCAACACAGGAGCTCCGCAAGGTTGTGTACTTAGCCCTCTGCTCTATGCCCTCTACACTCACGACTGTGTGGCCACACACGCCTCCAACTCCATCATCAAATTTGCTGACGACACGGTGGTGCTGGGCCTCATCTCCAACAACGATGAGACAGCATACTTGGAGGAGGTGGATAACCTGGCATCATGGTGCCAGGAGAACTGCCTCCAACTGAATGTCGGCAAAACGAAAGAGATGGTGGTGGACTTTGGTAGGCGCCAGCAGCGGTCCTACACCCCCCTTAAAATCAACGGGACTGCAGTGGAGAGGGTGAGCAGTTACAAATACCTGGGCGTTCATGTCACTGAGGACTTGACATGGACTGTACACATCCGAGCTCAAGCCAGTAGAGCAAAGCAGCGGCTCTACCACCTCCGGCAGCTGAGGAAGCTACAGGTCTCTCCAGCTATCCTTAAGACCTTTTACTCTGGTGCTGTACAAACTGTTCTGACTCAGAACATCATCTCCTGGTTTGGGAACAGCTGTGCTCGGGACATCAAGGCACTGCAGAGAGTGATCCGGGCAGCGAAACGCTGCACCAGATCTGATCTACCGTCCCTACATGACATCTATACCAGGAGATGCAGGACCAGAGCGAGTAGGATCGTCGGTGACCTGTCTCATCCCAGCAACCATCTATTCATCTTGATGAAATCAGGCAAACGCTACAGAAGCATTATGGCCAGAACGGAGAGGCTAAGGAGGAGCTTCTACCCACAGGCCATAAGACTTCTGAACCCGGACATGACATGACTACCCTCACGTAATCTCTGACCACTCCGCTCCAACCCCCCCCCACTGTCACTGCCCTTCCAGGGCACCTTAACTGTTCCGTACCATTTTCCCTATTTATTTACTTATTTATTTACTTATTTACTTACTTATTTATCTATTTACTGCTTGTTTCTGTCTCTATTCTTCTTAGTGTTTGGATATGTGTTTGCTTCATTTTCCATTATAGATTGTTCGCACAGTCATCCTGGTTCAGATCGGTGCACATTTCAACACATGGTACACAACCATGTGCTTGACAAATAAACTCTTTTGACTCTTTTGACTCTTTGGTGGACTGAGAGGGTTATGGACGAGAAGAACAGTCCTGTGTGCGTGTGTACCTGCATGCGACATCCTGGACTCATCGCTGATCACCGACTTCCACAGATTGCACCCTGATTGTCCAGCCCCACCCCCCAAGGGCCAACCTCCTCAAACACAGGCGTCTGAAGCAGCCCCTAGGGGAGGGGGTACTGTCAGGAACTGGTTAGGGGCGACCTGCCTACCCATCGCAGCTGCACCAGATCAACCTATTAGCTCAGAGATAAAAGGCACGGGGCCGGACAGCTCCAGCACGGTATCTCATCCTTAGCTTCTCATGGTTACCGCGTGTTATCTCTGCACTTCCTTGGGTGTGATAATAAACTTGTCTCATGTAATCCATCCTCTCATGTCATCTCCGCACTTGGGTCCCTTACCTCGTTCCCGTCAGCGTCCGGAAATACATACATATTTTGGTTATTGCTTTAAATAGATAATCAAAGTCATAATTTACCCAATAATGAACAGCAAAATTTATAATTTACAAAAAATAATTTAAAATGCTATAAAGTATGTACTATAAAGTGATAAAGTGAAAAAAGCAATATTGTAGAACTTATACTCACGCATAACATCCGGATTTGAATTCGTCACTGACTCAGTGTCTAGAACAATTGAAGAGATCACAGCGATTAATGTGAAATAACTGCAGTTCCTATGAGCAGATGATCAGTGAACGGATAAACATGGTCAACAGAATTATTTACCATAAATCATTTTTATATACTCTAATCATTCAAATATATAGCATAAATAAGTGCACCCCCATCTGAACATAAAGGTGTATTTCTGTTTCTAAATTATGGCCACTATGTTTCACAGAAAGATAACATTTAAAGGTATTAAACACATACTTAACAACAACATAGACAGATGTCATAAGTGTCTGTAAAATAAGTTAAATTAGGCAATGTTGCTTAAATCAAGGGTTGCCAAAATGAGTCCATCTATTATAGAATTTTTTTTCCTTAGGTCTCAAGACAGTACTTCTCCATGCTGTGTCACTGGCAGCTTTCAGGCTCAGCGCATTTTCGGATCATGGCCTTTTTATCATTTTGTTGCAGGAACACAATTTTGTGTTTAGCACTGACAGGTTTCATTGGTAACTCCTCACACACCACTGTCATGTAGGAACCCCACATAATTCTTAATGGTAGAGAGACAGCTGGATTTGCTAGCTTTTGGGGAGCACTAATTTATGCTTGAAGTCATGACCATTTTATATCTTGCCTACTGTCTGTCTCTTGTTAAACACTTAAGACTACTATATTCAACAGATTGTTTTATGCTGCAAGGAACAGTCAGAGGGATTCATGGGAGAGAAAGGCTAGTTTGTTTAAAGAATTTGCTGTTTGGTGCCTTTACCTTACATGTAGGTACGTCCACCCTTTAAAGTATGTAGGATGTAAAAAAAAACATATATACTGTATATTAATGTGATTATTGAATTTCTACATAATAGTGGATATGTTGCCTTCAGATAAGTCTCTAAGTCTGATAAGTGATCAGTAATACAGCATCACTGATGATATTCCTTGAACAATAACTTAATTATAAGTTAAATTAAACAATTTATTTTATTTCATTTGCATATATATATATATATATATATATATATATATATATATATAGGCAGTTTCAGTTCTGGCCAGCTTTAAGTGGAAATGACCCTCCACAAAGAATGAATACCTCCTGGGAAGAACAGCACTAAAATTCATTTTCTGGAAAATACATTTGGTCAGCAGGAGGCAGAACTGTTTCAAAATGAAGTCCTTCTTGCTCTCATTTAGCTATATTTATGCTCTTTCATTTTCATGTAAATACAGTATTCTGACTTATTGTACTCTGTATTCTGACTTTTATGAGCCTTCTGTTTTTCAGTAATCAATAAAATATTTTTTTAGAAACATTTGATGGTTGCTTATGATCAAGTCCCTGCTTTAACATTTTCATTTATAAATATATCATTCCCAGAAATCAAACAAAAATTCACTTAAAGTGGGAACAAATGGGCAATGATGCAGAGAACTCATACTCACATGT
>CM030902.1:17319512-17433362 GCA_018136845.1 Heterotis niloticus
TATTTACATGAAAATGAAAGAGCATAAATATAGCTAAATGAGAGCAAGGACTTCATTTTGAAACAGTTCTGCCTCCTGCTGACCAAATGTATTTTCCAGAAAATGAGTTTTAGTGCTGTTCTTCCTAGGAGGTATGCATTCTTTGTGGAGGGTCATTTCCACTTAAAGCTGGCCAGAACTGGAACTGCCATTATAATAGTTGATGTGAATAAAAAAAATACTTATTTATTTATGCAAATAAAATAAAATAAATTGTTTAATTTAACTCATAATTAAGTTATTGTTCAAGGAATATCATCACTGATGCTGCATTACTGACCACTTATCAGACTTAGAGATGTCAGGAACCAGCCAGGCAGGACCCACCCACGTGTAGCAGCACCGGGTCAACCCTTCAGCACAGAGATAAAAGACACGGGGTCGGACAGCCCTGGCATGGGATCTAAACCATAGTTGCCTGAACATACCGAGTGGTTTCCCTGCGATATACAGTGGTTGTCTCTAAACATCTCTGTCCTCGTTAACCCTAGCCCCTTGTTTGTGTCTGCACGTGGGTCCCATGCCCGTCCCCATTGGGACCGTGACAGTAGTTCCTGTGAAGACAAAGACCCAATGGATATGGAAGACCTTTGGACAACTATCACGGAGCAAGAAACACTTCTCTGTGCGCATGAATAGACCCTCGACTATTTGTCCCAGTCCATGACCACTGCAGTGCCAGATGCCAGCACCGGAGAAACCACAGCCGATCAACACCTCGGCGCGCCCCCCTTACTGCTGACCCGTACTTAGCCACCCCACTCCAGTACGACAGCTCACCAGAGAGATGCAAAGGCTTCCTTCTCCAGTGTGAGCTGGTCTTCGCAAGTCAGCCCCAAGTCTACGGCTCGGGTTACAGCTGTATCACCTCCATCATCGTGCTCCTTACGGGGCTCACTCTCGAATGGGCGATGGCGATCTGGGATAGCCCCAAAATGGCGACGACGTCTTATGCCTAGTTTAAGACGCAGTTCCAAGCCGTGTTCCACCATCCTGAGGTGGGACAGCCGGCAAGCGATTGACTGCTGCATCTCCAGCAAAGCACACGCACGGTGGTGGAATACGCACTGGAGTTCCGCGTGTTAGCAGCAGCAAGTGGGTGGAATGAAGCGGCTCTCTTACCCGCCTTCCACAATGGGTTGAATGTCCACCTGCAAGCGGAGATCGCTTACCGGGGGGAGGATTAGTAATTGGACAAGCTCATCCACACCGCCATCACGATTGACAACCTCTTCCAGGAACGAACAGTTGGACTACAATACCCAGCTGGCGTGACCCCCACCGGAGCTAAAGCAGCTCGAACAAGGTCGTCTTTCTCTGGCGGAACAACAGCACAGAGGCAGGGAAAACCTGAGCCTTGCTTGGCTCGCCCGTTCGCTTGGCTTGCCCATCCCGATTTGTAGCTGGACACCGGAGCGTTAGTGGATTCAGGAGCGGTGGGGAATTTTATGGACACCTCTTGGGCAAAATCTGCAGGGGTGCCGACACAGCCTTGTCCAAAACTGCTTGACATCAGTGTTCTAGACAGGCAGCTGCTGGGCACGGGCCTTGTAGAAGCCGCTACTCACCTTGTGGAGGTAGAGGTGGCCCTGGTCCATAAAGAGCAGCTCTCTTTCTATTTGATTTCTTCTAAGGAGAGCCTTATTATACGTCGTTACCCCTGGTTAGCTGCCTGTGACCCCCAGTTTTCCTGGAGCACCAGAGAGTTGGTGGCATGGGGGTTCCAGTGTCATGCCCATTGTATGTGCCTCTCAGTCCAGGCTACTTCGGTGGAAAGTCCAATCACTGACAAGCCCGCGTGCATACCCCCAGAGTACCAGGATCTAGAGGAGGTGTTCAGCAAGAGTAAGGCGGCCACATTACCCCCTCACCGGGACTGGGACTGTGCTATCAACTTCCTGCCTGGTTTGTCCCCCACTCGAGGATGCATTTACCCCCTGTGCCTCACGGGGCACAAGGCTATGGAAACATAGATTACCGGGGATTCAATGGAGTGACTGTGCCTTACCCGCACCCACTCCTGCTGATCACCGCGGCTCTAGAACAGGTCCACGGGGTGACCATGTTCACAAAGTTTGACCTGCATAGTGCTTACAATCTGATCCGTGTCTGCGCCGGCGACAAATGGAAGACCATGTTTAGCACTACTACAGGTCACTACGAGTATCTTGTCCTGCCTTTTTGCTTGGCCAACGTTCCCTCTGTTTTCCAAGCATTCGTCAACTATATTCTGGGGGAGTTCGTCAATCGCTTTGCCCTGGTCTACTTGGATGATCCTAGTTTTTTCCCGTACCCGGGAGGAACACATAACACATGTTCGGCGGGTATTGGAACATCTGTTGCGTCACGGCCTGTATGTGAAGGGGGAGAAGTGACAATTTCACCTGTCTGAGGTATCTTTTCTAGGTTTTGTCCTAAGCACACAGGGGATGAAGATGGACCCAAGAAAGATTGAAGCAGTGCTGACCTGACCAAATCCCCAGACAGTGAGAGAATTGCAACGGTTCTTGGGGTTTGCCAACTTTTACCGCCAATTCATCAGTAATTTTAGTGTCATTGTGGCCCCTCTGATAGCCTTACTGCACGAGAACCCTGGGTGGCTCCATTGGGCTGATGCCGCCTTCTCGGCTTTTGGGGAACTGAAGCAGAGCTTCACTACCGCCCCCGTGTTAAAACATCCAGACCTGTCCCGACAATTCATCGTTGAGGTGGACACCTCCATGGTCAGGGTAGGGGCAGTGCTGTCACAGCAACAGGGATCTCCCCCTAAGACACACCTTTAGAATAAAAAGGCCGATGCATTCTCCCGGATCTACAAGAAGGACCACATACCTCCGGAACCGACAAAAATCCTCCCCGTGTCATGTTTTGTCGCCCCGATCCGATGGAAGTCCTTGGAGGACCTCCAGGAGGCACAACGAATCGACCCGGGACCACCGAACAAACCAGCTAGAAGGAAATACATCCCAGCCCCACTACGGTCAACCCTGCTACATTGGGTGTATGAGTCACCATCCACAGGGCACCTAGGGTACGGAAGACCCTTCACCAGCTCCAACAGCAGTTCTGGTGGCCGACCCTAAAGGAAGACGTCGCACAGTTTGTGGCAGCATGTGAAGTATGTGCCCAGTCTAAGGTTCCGAGGCAGCTGCCAGTGGGGGAGTTAGAGCCGTTGACTATCTCCAATCAACTAAGATCCTTTCTCACAGATCTGCTGGTGTCCGGAGGTAACACCACCATTCTAGTGGTGGTCAATAGGTTCTCCAAGGCCTGCCGCCTTATTCCTCTGAAGGGTCTTCCCACTGCCCTGGAGACAGCCAAACTGGTCTTTACCCATGTATTTCGGCTTTTTGGAGTGCCGGAGGAGATCGTGTTGGACCGGGAACCCCAGTTCACATCTGCAGTCTGGAAGGCCTTCTGGGGAAGACTAGGGGTCCAGGTAAATCTGACCTCTGGTTACCACCCCCAGGCCAATGGACAGGTGGAGCGTTTAAACCAGGAGATTAGTCAGTACCTCCAGAGCTATTGCGGTCAACACCAGACAGACTGGAGTCGCTACCTGCCCTGTGCTGAGTATGCTCAAAACTCACTGCTGCATTCTTCAACTAACCTCACCCTCTTCCAGTTTTTCTTAGGTTACCAACCACCACTGTTTCTCTGGGACCCGAACCCCAGCAACATCCCCACTGTAGATGACTGGTACTGGAAGAGAGGGCAGGTCTGGCAGTCTGCACATGTTTACCTCCAAAGAGCCGTACACTTACAAAAATGCCACGCCGACAGGAGACGATGTCGGGTGTCATATCAGTCCCTGGTACATCGGTCCCTTTCAGTTCCTCAAACGGGTGTCACCAGTTTCTTACCATCTCCAAGTACCCCATCACTATCGCATCTGCCCAACTTTTCACGTTTCCATTTTGAAGCCTTATCATACCTCCCGGCTACGACACAACTAGATGCGGTCATCACTGCCACCTCCGATGGTCATGGATGGCTCCCCTACCTATAAGGTGTGTATACTCCTAGACTCCAGGTCACGCAGAGGGTGCCTGTTCTACCTAGTCGAATGGGAAGACTATGGACCAGGGTAACGGTCCTGGGTGCCCACGTGTGACATATTGGACCCGTCCCTGATCTCAGAGTTTCATAGGTTGCACCCTGATTGTCCAGCTCCGCGGCCCAGGTGCGCGGGCTTACGGAGCTGCCTGTAGAGGAGGGGTTACTGTCAGGAACCAGCCAGGCAGGACCTGCCAATGTGTAGCAGCTGCACCGGATCAACCCCTCAGCACAGAAATAAAAGACACGGGACCGGACAGCCCTGGCACGGGATCTAAACCGCAATTACCTAAACACACCAAGTGGTGTCCCTGAGATACACAGTGTTTGTCTCTAAACGTCTCTGTCCTTGTTATCTCTAGCCCCTTGTCTGTGTCCACACTTGGGTCCCATGCCCTGTCCCCATTGGGACCGTGACAACAGACTTTTCTGAAGGCAACATATCCGCTATTATGCACAATCAAATTCCATGATCGCATTAATATATAGTATATATGTTTTTTTTTTTTTTTTAAATCCATACTTTACATACTTTAAAGGGTGGACGTACCTACATGTAAGGTAAAGGCACCAAACAGCAAATTCTTAAAACAAACTAGCCTGTCTCTCCCTAACCCTAACCCATAAATCCCTCTGACTGTTCCTTGCAGCATAAAACAAGCTGTTGAATATAACAGTCTTAAGTGTTTAACAAGACAAAGACAGCAGGCAGGATATAAAATGGTTATGACTTACAGCATAAATTATTGCTCCCTGAACGCTATCAGATCCAGATGTCTCTCTACCAGTAAGAATTATGTGGGGTTCCTACATGACAGTGGTGTGTGAGAAATTATCAATGAAATCTGTCAGTGCTAAACACAAAATTGTGTACCTGCAACAAAATGATAAAAGGCCATGATCCAAAAATGAGCTGACCCTCGTAAAAAATGCAGAGTAAAGCGTTGCTTATCAGCAGATAAGTCTATTGAACCATCACATTCAGTTAAGAGTGGTACTTAACCCACTGAAAGCTGACAGTGGCACTGCATGGAGAAGTACTGTCTTGAGACCTAAGGAATAAGGAATAAAAATTCTATCATAGATGGACTCATTTTGGCAACCCTTGATTTAAGCAAGATTGCCTAATTTCACTTATTTTACAGAAACTGATTACATCTTTCTATGTTGTTGTTAAGTATGTGTTTTAAATTTTATCTTTCTGTGAAATATAGTGGCTGTAATTTAGAAACAGAAATGCACCTTTATGTTCAGAAGGGGGTGGACTTATTTATGCTATATTTTTGAATGATTAGAGTATATAAAAATGATTTATGGTAAATAATTCTGTTGACCATGTTTATCCGTTCACTGATCATCTGCTCATAGGAACTGCAGTTATTTCACATTAATCGCTGTGATCTCTTCAATTGTTCTA
This sequence comes from Heterotis niloticus, assembly GCA_018136845.1. Taxonomy (NCBI): domain Eukaryota; kingdom Metazoa; phylum Chordata; class Actinopteri; order Osteoglossiformes; family Osteoglossidae; genus Heterotis; species Heterotis niloticus. The sequence continues at coordinate 17,325,025 of CM030902.1, forward strand.
GACACTGAGTCAGTGACGAATTCAAATCTGGATGTTATGCGTGAGTATAAGTTCTACAATATTGCTTTTTTCACTTTATCACTTTATAGTACATACTTTATAACGTTTAAAATTTTTTTTTGTAAATTATAAATTTTGCTGTTCATTATTGGGTAAATTATAACATTGATTATCTATTTAAACCAATAACCAAAATATGTATGGAACAATACTTTTTTTCATCTTACAGTTTAAAAATAGTTGGATTTTAGCTGATGAGACTGATTTCTGAAAGTTATTTTATTTTCTGCCTAACTTTTTTCCTCTGAGCATCCATGTTTTCTCAAAGAATTACATTATAAGACTTTTAGTAGAACTTTGCTCTGTTTTCCTCAACCCATTTTACCATCACACATCTGCTGTTTGAAACAAGTTACACTTGGGCTGAATTTCATTGAAAACAAATGCCTAAGCATAAAAATACAGATTTTTTTTTTTTTTTACTTAAGAAAATACGTTTATGAAACTTTTTATTACCGGGCATGGGACTTTACTACTGGGTAGCACAAATCAAATAAAGGACTAGTTTGCTCATTCTCTATGGGCTGGTATGGAGTTGTGTTATCCAAGACTACAAAGGTTCCTGGCTTTAATTTAAAAAAATTCACCATTTTCCAAGTTTATCCAACTGTGTTATATTCAGCACTCTTCTAACTTGGAGAGATGCTAAGAAATAACTGGGGATTCTGTGTGGTCTTTCTTCCTGGTTTCAACCCAGATCCTCCCTCAAACATTAATTAAACCGAACTCTGGAAATGGTTGTCTAAGGGTTCGATAGCCGAGTAACATTTATTGCCAGACAAAACAATGGTCATTAAATATGGTAAGCATTAAATATGGCTTACCCATTCCAGACTTCTCAAAATATCTAAAACTGTCATTTTACTACAAGGTCAAACCAGAAGAACAGACTTCTCACAGACTCAGAGCAGTTTTGGAATGTATAGTCACACTTTTGGAACTTACTAGATGGTTCTGTATGATCACCCTGTGATGCACTGTCATCATCTGACCCTCAGGCCCCTGCTCTTTGTAAGTGGATGTACAACCTCCAGGTGTTTTTGTACATACTGTCCATTGCTGTGATCCACTAATGCTTATAAATGTGATTTGCAAAAAACATAATGCTCACTCTGCAAGGGACTAGCATGCAGTTAAGACGCAGATTCACACCGCAGCGCCCGCTGCTCCTGGGATGATTTCTGGACTGCCACCACCCTGCTCAGCATAAGCAGTTAATGACAACAAATGGATGGACAGATAAAATAAATTACTTTTGCATTAAAAAAAATAACTTCAGGACTGGGAACAGAATGCTGTATTTAAAAAATCCAATCCTGGGCACCACTGTGAATTTTTCTAGTGAATGTTGAATTAAAATTTTGGGTGTGTGTTTGTAGAATTTCCCCAGTTCAGCAACTTTACAAAAAGAACAGTTGTGAGCATGAAGATCAGGACTGATGAAAAAATAACAGATCCTGCTGTGAGTGTCAAGACTTTACAAAAGGTCAGTGCATTTCCTATTCTTAGGGAAAAAACAAAAAAACAAAAAAAAAAACACAAAAGCAAAGAAAAATCAATGACTGGATAAAAAATACCAAAAAACTTAATAATGAATTAATAATGTATTTAAATTGCCTTTGGCTATGTTCAGCTGCAAAAGGAACTGATCAAGCAAGGGATGTCAGAAGATTCATATTTACAATGGAGAACTTGGCCAGATGGACAATTTTCCAAATGAAGATGGAACAGGACAGCGGCAGACAATAATGCAAGGTATTTGCAGTACTGTACCTTTTTGAAGGAGTACGATAACATCACTCCGTGAGTCCTGCTCTAAAAGATAAAACACAATGCCATATTCGTGATGGTACATATCACCTTTTACTTCTGCTGATAAAAATCCAACATCATTTCTTGACCACTTCATGCAGGGTGTCTGAGTGGTCTGTAGGGGGCAGAGGCATGATACTGACTCATTGTTTCGTTCCCAGACGTTTAAGGCAAAGACGCTGGACTAAACTGGACAGCCATGTGGATTAGGGATCACGCACAGACCGGCAACTATTAGCTTTCAGATGCATTTTGTGTGGACAGTTGTGAATGGCTCCTTTGCAGGGTTTGCTTGCAATAGCATTTTAGTACATTGGCTAATGATTTAAGTTTTGGCTTGAGTTTGTTCTTCTGAAATAGAAGCCAAAATGTTGAGGCCAGCGATCACCCTGTTTCCACTCTACTTAGTCTTAGCCACATACCTGGGAAACTTAGCAGGGGAAATAGCTGACAGTTCCTCTTCCAGGGCTTCTAATAGTTTGGAAGCTCATATTTAAACAAAAATGTAAAGGAAACATGAAAAAGTTAAGTAAATTTTTAACACTTTTAAAAAAAATGTTTAAGTTTGTTAGTAACCCTTCACACACTCAAAAATATGCAGTCTTGTAAGCGTTTCACTTTGACTTCAGTTTCTCTGCCATCAGTTGGCTACAGCTTTTCTCTGAATGTCTCTGTTCAGACTGAACACAAATGTAATGTTGTTACAGCATCAGTCAGCTGTGCTGAGGCAAAATAGGTCCACCTGCATGTTTACATATCCTCACTATGTGTCTGGTTCAGCTTCTTCCTACTTTCAGTTCATGGATGAACATTCAATATCAGTGCACAAGTCATACTCATCCTCTCCTCACCAGCTTCTAGATAGGTCCCTCCTCATAAAATTTATTAGCTCATTTTTTAAGAAGCAGATTTCAAATAAGAACCATGTGGAGAAATTAACATTTTATAGGTAATTTTCAGCCAGGTGCTGATGAAGAAAAGAAGTGGAGTAGTTCTGGTCCGAATGAGTGACACCCAGAGAAAAGACAAAAGAGCTACATCTAGGGATTCAAATGCCTGGGTTAACATGCTGATGACTCCATGATCAGAAAAAGTCAAAGAAAGACTGTCATGGAAGTGTATCTGTAATAAACACCCCTCTTGGCAGCATGGCTTATGCTTTCAAAGCTGCATCTGATCAAAGCATAAAATTTATGAAACAATGTCTTTTGGTCAGGCCAAACCAAGCGGGGAGTGTTTAATCATAATGTACGATGCCACCTTTGGCAAAAACCAAACACATGAAAAGAGTACAAAATAGTAAGGTGACAAAAGGACATGTTATGGTTACTGAGGAAGTGCAAAATCTGTCTATACCTGAGGCCCTAGGGACTTCCAGACTGCAAAGATACACAAAAGAAAAATAAATGTTTTCTTATCCAAACAGCCATGTAAAGTGTGATTTCAGCTATCCCAAACGGAACCAATATGGTCTGACTGTCACAAATACAAAAGGATAGGTCAACAGAGTTCACTGGACGGCAGGTTCAAGAACAAGGTCCAACAAAAGGGTTTACAGAAGGGCAAGTGCATAGGCAACATGGTACAATGGGTAAACAGGATTGTCAAAAGTCCCAGTCAAAGCATGCATATGGTAGCACCATGACAGTGGATCAACAGTCTTTATCACTTGTGCCTTACAAACCAGAAACTCCAGTGTTGAGGGAAGAAGTAGAAGCGGGATCGAACGCCCTATCAATGAACAAAGCACCTGGCATTGATGGCATTCCAATGAAATTATTGCAGCAGTCTCACAGAGCTGTTTCAGTATTAACAAAGCTCTGATGGAAAATCTGGAAGACACCACAGTGGCCAACAGATTGTAAATGATTGGTGTTCATACCAATCTTAAAGAAAGGTGATTTTACTGACAGTGGGAATTATTGCAGTATTGCTCTGATCCTGCATGCCAGCAAAACACTACTTGATCCTTTAATGGAGGCTACAGACCTATCTAGAACAAAAATGACCAAAAGAGTAAGCAGGATTCAGGAAGGGGCAAGGGAAAAGGAACATCAATGCTGACATGAGGTGGATTCTTGAAAAAGCAAAAGAATATCAAAAGGACACCTTTTTGTGCTTCATTGGAATTTGATTGTGTGAAACACAAGAAACTCTGAATCACACTACGAAGCACGGGTATCCCAGAGCACCTGATCGTTCTAATGCATAACCTTTACAAGAACCAAGAAGCAACAGTTTGAGCAGAACAAGATGAAACAGAATGGTTCGAAATCAGCAGGGGTGTAAGACAAGGCTGGATACTATCTCCATATCTCTTCAATTTATACACCAAAAAAATCATGACAAAAGCAAGACTATATGTAGAGAAATGGGGAAAGTTGGTGGAAGACTCATCAACAGCCTTTGCTGTGCTGATGATACAACGATAATAGTTGAAAGTGAAGAGGACTTGAGACATCTTCTTATCAAGATCAAAGAACATAGTCTGAAAATGGGATTACATCTTAACTTAAAGAGGACAAAGCTCTTGACAATGGGAACATTGGACAACTTCACACTGTATAGAGAAGAAATACAAACTTTACACAACTTCACTTTCTTTGGATCTACAATCAATAATTCAGTTCAATTCAATTTTATTTTTATATAGCGCTCTTCTCACTGCAGTGACACAGAGCACTGAAGAGACATGACAAGGGTAATATACATGTACAGTTGGTATCTGAACACGCAGGAGAGGAAAACAAAAAACTCCTTTCTACTAGAGAATAGGAGAAAAATAAACCTCTGGGGGTCCGTGTGCCAGTGGAAGCCCACCCCTCCTGGGTATTCTATACATGGGTAATAGCCAGTTTATAATAATGTTACTAAGAGTTTTAAGTTTTTGTCATTGTGGTATATGGAGCATGGTATGGTTAGAATTCCAGTTCAGAGTCCGGCATGGCCTCCCGCGTCCGCAGTGTCCGATTCGTTGTAATCAGGTTAATCGGCTTTCTGCTTTTTCCCTTTCATATGTTCTGGTCATGTGTCCAATCTAGCCCGGGTCTATTCAGTCCACTGACATAGCAGACACTGTGAGGCGACCTGCATCACAAATGGCTCAGAAAACAGAGGGGCCTTTAGGCAAGGTACATACTCAAGGGGCTTGGCAACAGGCACCATGCCTGAAATGCTAAATCAGAAAGGTAGGTTTTCAAACTAGATTTAAAGAGAGGTAAGGAGGTGATAAAGCATAGTTCATCTGGCAGACTATTCCAGAGTTTAGGGGCCATGTGGCCAAATGCACGTCCACCTACTGTAACTTTGTTGATGCTTGGAATTGTCAGGAAACCGATGATCGAAGGCTTCGACCTGGAATGTAATCCTCAAGAATTTCCTTGAGGTATGCTGGTCCAGTCTCCCTCACCAGATTAATACATTTATTGCAGCTGCTTTCATCTATGCGGCATATAGTTTTATGTTTAGTTGTCAAGTCAGGTACCGGCAACACCAATTCAAAGGTGACTAAGCAACGATCAGAGATGGAGTCATGAAGAGAGATGGAAGCTACATTATGGACCTCCACACAAGATCAAGTGTATGATTGCGGGAATGCATAGGACCATTAGCTACCTGGCTAAATCCGATGGAATTTAACAGATAATTGAATTTCTTAGCCACAGAGCCCGCTGCTTTGGATCTATGAGCATAACTATACCCATCTGGGGCGGCTTCAACTAGTGGGATGTTGTTGGTGGTGTTGAGCCATGTTTCTGTTAAAGCGAGGATGTTCGATTTATGACTTAGTATCAACTCGTTTATTAATATAGTTTTTTGTTTCTTGATTGAATATTTAATAAACCGCATTTCAGGCAGTTCCGCAGTGGCGATAGATTTTTAGAAGGTTTAATGTAGATTAGATTACCCTTAGTAATAGACCTAGCGTTGACCCTCTTTAAATGCCGAGGTCTTGAGATTGTTTTTATGCAGTTGATGAATTTATGTTGTTTATGCTATTATTATTGCAGTTGTTGGCTATTGCAGAGGGGTATAACTAAGCCATAATGGATAGGTCAACAACATTTGGCTTAATGATATCCTCTTCCGACTGCTGGTAGCAAATATCATTGGTGCCTACGTGTAGTATTAAAGTATTAAAATCCGAGTCAAAACCGGTGAGTCTAGCATGACGTTTTTAGTTTTTCGGGTTTGCTTCCTCACGGTGACCCATTTACCCTGCTTCTGATCCGGGGTAACCAGCTTTCTACTAGCTGTGCTAGGTCCTGCTACATCCGATGCCAGGCTAGACACCAGTGAGGTGTCAGGGCAAATAGAGTCCAGCCATGTCTCTGTTTCCCTGATAGCAGTTAAGTTTTGCACTCATGTCTCAAGTTCAGTAATCCTGATAAGGAGGTTCTCGCTGACAATACATTTTGCGCATTTGTACCTATCCATGGCATCAGCAGGTTTGATGTGGCAAAACATACTACAGGACACACATCAGATAATGACCATTTCAGCCATGCCGGACATGTTCAGAATAAAACTTACGTCGAGAAAAGACTCCATTCTTCGGCTCTATGTTATGTCTTCTTTAGACCCGTTAAACTGCCGAACTTTCATACTCATGGTGGTTGCTCCCTTCCTCAGCTTCCGCTCTTGCGTGCTGCTTCCACTCTTGTGTGCTGCTAATGATGTGACAAGCACCCAAGAAATCTGATGGAGAATTGCTCTGAGCTGAACCCTGGATGGCCCAGAAAACAAATGCATGGGTGTTGGGGCAAATCAAACCAAACTTGTCACTGGAAGCTCAAATGACCAAACTGCCTTATTTTGGACAAATCCTAAGGAGAGAGCAGTTGCCGGAAAATGATATCATGCCTGGCAAAGTGGAAGGTCAAAACAAAACAGGAAGACCTTTAGTGGATTGACACAGTTATCACAGCCATGGATAACCCAACTGTGTTGTTCTGCAGGTGATATTAAAAATAAGTTTTGACTGTACAAACTGCCCAGGAATCAGCTGTACTTATGTTATGGTCATTGTTTGTGTATAACAAATATTACAAATATACACATATTTACATATATACATACTGTTAAGCTTGATAGCACATGGTATTGGTATTTGAGGTTGGGGCAGTTCAAGCTTATTGCATTATGGTGTAGGTAGGGTGTCCACAATGACTCAAGGCTAGGGCTCCTGCCCATGTTACAAGGTCAGTTACTTTAAGGGATTTAGATTGTCAAAAAGCATAAGAAAATGTCTAAAAATTACACTGCTAAACAGATTCTCAGATAATTGCATAAAAGATTACAGTAAAAAGTATTTCTAATGGAACTTTGAGATTCACCATTGCACACAGAAGATTAAGCTGCATAATTGAAAAGCAGAACAAAGGACCGCGTGAAAGAAGAAATGCTTCAGTGTCTTAAATTTCACTGTATTACTTTTTTAAACAAGTTTTACAGTGTTTGTGGGAGAAAGTCAGAAGAAAATAACCTCAGCTTCTCCAAAGTGACAATCCTGCTCATGGTACTGGTACAAAGATATTCTTTGAGTTCAGGAATTTCTTGCAAAGAAAAAAATTCCTGTGGTTCCCCCCTATTCCTCAGTGAGAATACAACTTTTGTCACGAGGGGGCTCGGGGTTTGGAGGAAGCAATCGCGGAACACAGGCAGCTTCCTGGGCAGGGAGTGCTTTACTTGGGCAGGAGATTCACAAAGGTACAAGCAAAACATGGGGAAAAATATTGCGAGTTTCGCCGCCGAGCGGCAGGACTGGAGACACTGAGGAGAATTACAAGAAACAAGGGATATAAACAAAGAACAAGTGCCACAGCGGGCAAGTTGAAAACACGGGGAAAACATACAGGGATTTGGCTCACAGAACTTGGACAGGAATAGTCAGGAATCGACAGTGAAATCGACAGTAGACTGAGCCACAGGTAAAGGTCCGGGCGGCTCTTTTAAAGCATCCATAATTAAGTTCGCCGCCTGCCAGCACTCAGTATGGGGCAGGGCAGAGAAACCGTGCACGTGACGGTCTCGCAGAATCCGAGGGCGTGACAACTTTTCATATTCCCTAAAATCAAAATGAGGCTATAAGGGAGAAGATTTGATGATGCTTATGAGCAAAGGGGTTTTTGCAAGGGGTAACTTTGAAGGAGACTGTTAGATTTCAAATTAAAAATAATAGATTTTTGTAATCTAAACAAAAATTCAAAATATTTTTTGATCACTCCGTGGATTGTTTTACCTCGTAAAACATGTTTACTAAAGTTGTGTTTTTTCTTCCACTTCACCTGAATTTAACCAAGTTCGGAGAGAAAAATAATCAACGCCTGCAAAAAATTCCAAAAAAAGTTGGGACAGGGTAGTTTAGGACTAATAACCAAGTTACAAGTTGAAATAAGAAGGTGATATGAAACAGGTGAGGCAATCATGTTGCAGTATATAAGGAGCCTTCAAAAAACCAAAGTTCTTCAAGAGCAAGGATGAGTTGAGGCCCACCAATTTTCCAACAGATGTGTCAGCAAATAATTCAGCACATTGAGAACAACGTTCCCCAAAGACAAATCAGTTGGAGTTGATAGTGAGAGGAAAGGCTGTCAAAAAATGACACATTCAAAGAAACTGGTTAAAAAACATCAGGTAGGCACAAAAACTGTGGAAGGAAAGGAAAGAAAATTTGAGGAAACAACCTGATTTTTTGACAAGTCCATTTAGGTATTTAAAATCCCTTTTCACTGGCAATTAGACAGGGAGGTTTCAGCCAAACAAAAAGGAGGTAAAGAAATACCTGGTAGAAGCATATAAAGGCAGTCAAAGAGGAGTCCCAATGTAGAAGATACAGTTCTACTTGTGTTTGAACTAAATACAAGAGTCCCAAGGATTCAAGGTGTACAGTGCCACCAATTACAGCATTTATGGAAAACCTAAGAGTGACAGCCATTACTCCAGTATAAGACAGAAGGATTCTAAGCGTACTGGATATACCTATGAAGTGGACAAAGATGGAGTTCCAGCCTCAGAAATGAGATCGTTGATTTAGAGATAAAATTGCAGCCATCCAGTGTTTGTCAGAAGCATCACAGAAAGCTTTAATCTTACCCTGATACAATGGGATCAAATCACTACTGCTGTCCCATGATCCTGAAGACATCCTGAGTGAACAGATGAAACTTTTAGTGACCAATAGACCCCAGCTAATGATGCCAAAGCAGACAAAGTCATCTTATTATATTTATGTATTCAAGATACTGTATAATAGATGACAAAATAACAACGGGAAGCTGCAAAATAAAAAGTTTACTCTGATAAAAACAGCAGGCAGATGTTCAGATAGAATTCCAGTGTAGCTGGTCAGCGGTACGCAATGGTACGGACTATGTTGTTCAAGTGGAGGTGCCCAAACTTTACTTCTTCTTAGAATTATTTTTCAAGGCACAGTCTTGCACTTTCTGTTATGCACCACAATGGTAGCTTAGCCATCAAAGAAGAAAAGATTGCTTTTGTTTTTGAAATGTTGATGGATTTTCAAAGTAATCTGTGGATTTCTTCTTTGTTAAACTTCCTGCTTCAGGATCTATGCAAATGCTATGTTTTTGCAGGTTAACTCAGCTGTGTCCAGACAAACCAGGTGCTACTGGAAACAAACACAACTTTTCTTACTTATTTGTTTGTCAAGGCAGGAAGAAATTACTTCAGACATCAATGTGCCAGTCTGAGATTGCAAATTCAGTTTGGTCCCATTTCAGAAGAAAAATCTTTCGTCAATCCCAGATGGAGGAGTGTAGTGGGTAAAGCTACTGTCTTTGGACTTTAGGACTTCAAAAAGATAATCCACCACACACTGCGTAAAATTATTAGATACATAAATGGAAATGTTAACCCTGTTGAAGACAGCTCAATGAAGAGGAAGTCCAGTAAAGTCACACTGAATACATTTTACAGAGGCTGGAGTAAGTCAGATATGTGCAGGTCACAAGTAAGTCTCAAGTCTTAACTTTCAAGTCTCAAGTCTCAAGTTACAGTGTTCAGAATCAAGCAAGTCAAGTAGAGTCCCTGCATGGAGTCAAGCAAGCCAAGTGAAGTCATTGCTTATGTCAGGCAATTCACAAGTCAAGTTATATTGAATTCTGGCACCCACATTTAATGTAGTAGTTTGGCGGGAGGTTTATTTTGTGCACCTCTGTTCTATACATTCAGAAACAAGTTTATTTTAATCTGACATCACAGCAATTTGATCTCTGACTGTGAAATACAATTGCAAAAAACTATTTTAGTAACATCAACAATACTTTCAATTTAAATTAACTGTAGAATAATTTTAATATCTTTTTTGTTTTGTGTTAAAGAATCAGAAGAACTTTTTCATATCATTTACTTCATGGTAACCATAGGTGGTACCTGCTTATTTAACATTGCAGATTCTAACTACGGTATATGTCTATATACTGTATGTATTACAGGTCATCTATCTACTGTACTCTTATACACCTGGTAGCACAATTGCTTTGTATACTAGAGACATGAGATACATGTGTTGCGTGTGGGAAGCTGTTGCTTCGCTACATTCCGTTCCCTGATAGGGATTTCTGCATTCTATCATAACCTATGGGACCATGGACGTACAGTATATGCAGTCGGATGTTACCCAAACGGACATTATGCGGCACATGCCTATATAACATAACGCATAGCTCTAGATTAGTTCAGCCAGTTTGTGAAAGTGTATGAAAAAGAAAAATTAAAGTTACACATTTTTATGGCATCTGAAATGCCAGATGAAGTTGGAGATTGTTGTGACAGCACCACTGATTGTGGAACCACAAACTTTGCACACCGCAGTTCGTTTTTCTGTACTTTGATGGACAAAATATTGTGTGTATCTAAATGACACAATCCTTGGAATGGTGGCTTCCATAGTTATGGTTCTATCTGTGCTCATCGATGTTGAGGTTCATGATCGGTCTGTGTATTTCATCACCCAATCATGTTTCAATGAATGATAACAAGGAAAAAGATAGAAGTCTTTTTTTGCACAAAATGAAACAAAAAGAAATAACTTTAGGTTGTAAAACAAAAAAAAACATTTAATTAAAAAAATTAAATTAAAAGTCCTTTTGAGTCATCAGTTTAAAGTCAAAGTCATGTCGCAAGCCTTGAACACCAAGTCAAAGTCAAGTCTTTTTTTTTAATTATCATCAAACAAGTCACAAGTCATCAAATTTATGACTCAAATCTGACTGAAGTCATGACACTCGAGTCCCCCATGTCTCCAGTACAATAAGCTTCTCGAAAAAGGTTTCTGTTCTAACTTTTTTGCTTTTTGTCCTCTCCATATTTTTAAGGTAGCAGCATGATGAATTTATTTAGAATGAACTCAGTTGCCAGTAGTTATTTACTGGAAATAATTTTCTTATTAATAATTTAATATTTCTGCATTGTCTCCACACTGATCAGCTGACTGGATGTTAAAGCAGATACAGTAGAGCTTCTAATGTCTTTGCTCCACAGCTCATTGCCCATGAAGGGGTTTTGGCTCACTGGTACCCAAATGGAAAAAAAGTTATTCAATTCGAGGAGGCTTTGGGTCACGGGTACCCAAATGACAAAGAAGCAGAAGCATTTAAAGCACAGATGTAGGTATCAGTCAGGGTAAAGAAGCTAAAGGCAGTCAGCGATCAGCACTGGTAAGAGCTCATTGACTTGTTTATCTTACAGAATTTACAGTATTTCATTTTAAATAAAGAGCAAACAATTAAAAGAATTCCTAGCAACTATTCAGCTAATCTGCAGCAGACTGGCTTCCCATCCAAAGTGTAGCCTGATCTAAATCTGTTTCTAGGATGGTGTCCAGACCCCAAAGTGTCTGCAGTGGAAAGTGAATGAATAAATAGATTTCCTATTCTTGTTTGATATTTTCAGGAGTATTTTGTAAATTTTTCCACAAAGAAACCAAGGGTCCAAGGCAGGGTCCACCTTGAGTCCCACTGATTCATTTTTACTTTGATAAAATTTATAGACGTAGAACTCCTCTTGTATATGTGGCTGTTTTCCTCATATTATTGCCTTCTTTCTGTCATTTAGCACTGCTGTTCAGTTTTTTCCCAATACTTCAGGAAGTAAAAGTTCACACTCATGGGTTGCAGTTTGTTTCTTCTCCTGCTGTTTGGTGAGTTTACTCCATACGTAACTTTGCATTGGTGCACTGAAGGCACTGAGATGTCAGTTTAATGTGTGATGTTCACTGCAATAATGTTTCTATGTTCCAACAAAAGTACACAATCATTACAAAGTCTGTAAAGGAACAAACCTTGGAGTTGAAAGACCTTCTACCCTTCAGTAAGGTCGCATGAATTAGTATTTAGCCAAATCATTGAGCTAAAATGAAGTGGTTGCATAAGTTACAAAATAATGATATAAAACTCAGTGTATAAAATAACACTGTTTTTCACTTTATGGGAAATTAATGATCATTCTGCATTTTGGTTTTTGCAGGCCTTTGCCCATACCCCTCATATGCCACATATATGTATACACTTGTGAACAAGGCAGAAAACTGGATGGTGGCACAGCAATACTGCAGACAAAACTACATAGACCTGATCACCTATGACTCCTCATTTTTAGTGAAATGGGTGTTTGATTATTTTCAAAGTGAAACACTTGCATCAGCCTGGATAGGACTGTACAATGATGTGAACAGCTGGAAGTGGTCACTCCAAAGCCAGAATGTCTACATTGTGGCGGGGTCCAACTTCACAAACTGGGATTCAGGACAACCTAACAATTACCATGGAGATGAGAGCTGTGGTGCAATGTTAAGAAATGGCAAATGGGATGATAAATTATGTAACAACAAATACTTCTTTATCTGCTATAAGCGTGAGTAGAAAAACTGTGAAACAGTAAATTCCTTTTATTTAAATGGACTAAATGGCAATTGCAATTGTTTTACACAGTAATACCATTAAGGTCATTCAGGTGTAAGATGTCCTCTTAATGTTCAGCATGACAGAAAATATGGGATATTTTTATAGTGCTGACTGCTGAACTGTGTTTCCACAGAAAGCAGAGACACCAACTACATCCTGATTGCAGAAAAAAAGACCTGGATTGATGCTCAGAGCTACTGTATGAATAAATACACAGACCTTGCCAGTGTGAGAAGCCAAGATGAAAATGACCTCATATATAACCAAATGCAAAAGCGCACTGATCTGGAATTCTTGTGGATTGGCCTGTTCAGAGACACCTGGAAGTGGTCCAACCAGACGAGCTTCACCTTCAGCAACTGGGCCTCGGGTCAGCCCGATAATTATTATGGGAACGAAAACTGTGCTGTGACCAAGTTCACAAAGTCTGGCAATGGAGCTTGGGATGATGAGCAATGCAATTTAACCCTTCCATTCCTCTGCTACTCCAGTGAGTTGCTTTTCTTTTATTTTCAGGAGTAGGTTTGACAACCACAGTAAGAATAATACAGATAAGAAAATGTAGTATGTGTGTTTTCAGTAACCACTCCCTATTCAGTAAAAACTTTGGGGACACATGGTAAAGCTTTATATACCGTATCTTGTAGAAAAAACGTTACACTGATGACCTGGAATGGGGTACTGTGAGAAAATCCAAAATATCCAGTAAAGAAGAAGCAAGTACCTCAGGCCATATTATGTTTTCCAGCTACAGATTATAGAGATCACAATGTTCCCTAGTGCCAGTAAATAGACTAAATATTTACTCTTTTTTGCATGTAAAATAGCAAAAGAGAAAACCAGAAGTCTGACTCAACAGTCCATGCAGTTCAAACCATAAGGATTCATCAGTTCACTTAAACTAAACATTGTTCTGTTCTTGTGGGAATTAGAATACTTGTAAAAAGTTTGAACTGATCCCAACACCTGAGACAAACCTGTTACCACCCATATGATAAATCTTTAAGTCTGAAACAAAATAATCAAACTTCAAGGCATACTTTAAAAATATGATTATTATATGTCCGCTGTGTAAGGAAATCTTTTACTGCCTCTGAAATAGACTGAGAAGGATGTCTTTTCATTACTGTGCATCAAATACAATTTGCACAGCAATTCATAAGTCATTATTATTAATGCTAAGGGGTACAGCTTATGTTGTGGAGTTGGGTAACATAGGTGGTTGAGCACAGTTATTGAGGGGAGCAGTTCTGGGATGTCTTTCCGGGGTGTCGTGGGCATAACTCGACAAAACACCTGTGAAGGGAGGTTCCCCCTTGACAACTTGAATGAGATACTGAATGAATGTGATGATCTGTTTACATTTGGACCCCTCAGTGTTAGGGAAACCTGTTACCTGTTTTACATATAAATCCCTCATTGTTCAGAGAACTTGTTGCCTGATTTACATACAAATCCGTGAGCTTTTGTATATTTCTTTGATGTACATTTCCTCACCCTAAGCCTTGGCCATAAGCCTTGCCTTGTATAAACTGTTTAGCCCCTTTTTCGAGGAGAAACCTGCTGGTTAGATTTTACCCAGGCACCTGCTGTACTGAGAGAATTGAAAAAGGCATGTGTTTAACTTCTCGGCTGTTTAATTCCCCCACAACAATGCACCCTCACAATGTCATATCGTGTGTGGGTTTGCTAGTGTAAGTGGATTTTGTGGTGGCTAGACAGGATCGCTGTAAGTCTGTACATTTTAGGAATTGTTCCATTTATGATGTATTATTATGATGTATTATTATGATGTATTATTATTATTTTTATTATTATACAGCTTGTTATATTTGTCATTCATGTGTTTTTTTTGTGTGTATACTGTATATTTATATTGGTCTGCATTTGTCTTCATAGATGTGACATTAGGATACGGCTATGGGTCATCTGGTAAGTCATAGACTGTACATAGTCAGTATGTTTTATTTGTTGTGCATGTCATGCATATGCGTATATGTTTGTGTGTGTATACTGTATATTCATATCGGTCTGCATCTGTTTGCATAGATGCGACAATAGGAAGCATCTGGTAAGCCATAGTCGGAATGCACAACAGCACAAATGATCACAGATCTCATCTTGGCTTAATTTAATTTCTTAGAAATTGTATTCATATGCACTCTACATTGAAGAAGAAATATTACTGTTTACCTATAACCAGAATGGGGCAATGCAGTACCCACAGTGTCAGTTAATGGGGTGCCTCAGTGATGTTGCTCGGTCTTTACTGAAATCCCCTGCTGTAGAGCTTATTGATTACAGGGCTTCCCATGACCCCTGAAAAACCTAAATGTTCACAATATTTTGTACATATCAGTGCAAGAGATAATAAATCGGTATTCTGACAAATCATTTCAAGTCCTTCCCACACAATGACCTCTTATTTCAGTTAAGCAGCATTCAGCATTGAACCACTAATCTGCTACCTATGGTAGCCACAAATCCTGGAGAAAATCAGAGATTTATTACTTCATTATTTTAATCCATATTTAAAGATGATTTTACTTCTCAATGTAAGCATTTTTAAATGCCATTTTTAAATGCCATATTTTATGTTAACATACTTTTTTACTTTTTCAGAAATCAAAAAAACGAGAACAGTGGTGAAGGTGAAAATCAGCACTGATGGAGATCTTTCCAGTCCTGCATTTAGTGAGCAGATGTTACTGGATGTGAGCACTTCTCCATCTTACAAATCAAACTCCTTCCGGAGAGAAGGCCGTTGTTCGGACAATCGTCAGTCACCATCCATTGTTTTACATTCCAGCTACGCCAGGAACTAGTCGATGAAGGGATGTCTCCCACAGCAAATATGCGCTGGAGGACTCAACCAGATGGACAGATTTTCTTCAAGCAAGAAAGTGATACTGGTGGCACAACAGGTAAAGGGTTTGCTACAGCTGATCTGTATGAGCATCTACAATACAACACAACACCCCTGGAATACATTTGCTGAATGACTGGTGAATGGCGTCAGTCCATTATTGCAGATTTTATGTTCTGTTCTCAGGTGTGTGTGAACCAGCTGGGGGTTAGGCCTGCATGTGAGCCTCTGTGTGGAACCATGCTGGTGGAAGGAAGACCTGTGGCCACAATCTAATATGCATCAACCAGATTTCAGCTCCTTTTGGTTTTCACACTTAAGTAGCATCCTTTTGCTCAAATAAGTATCCCCTTAACATTTTTCATATTCTAACTGCTTGAATAAACTGTTTTAGTTAGCCATTCTGTATCTGCTGTAAACCTCATATGTTGTCTGATACAGAAATGATTTATTGACAGGTGATGTAGAGTTTCCTTTCCTCGGGGGTGTCACCCACAAAGTGAGCCACAAGACTATTGGTCAAGTGACCAATGAAATTTTATAGATGAAAAAATAGCTGCAAATAATCTAAGTGCAGTATAATCTCTCAAAAATTGTCCTCAGCTCCATTTATTCCTTGATATCATAGTTTGTTACTCAGTTATGCAATGTTTAGTGGAAATTTTGAAACTATAATTTACAAAAAGAAGAACCTTTCATCTGTCCTTCCTAAAATGTCTTCTTTCTCTAGAGCCAACTTTAATCTTTTTTCCACATCTTGAAGTCCTGCCTGCTCAACAAAACCAATATTTTATTAAAATATTTTGTGCAAAATCAAAGCCTTTTCAATTTTTCTCCATTAATGTATGCAGGGCTGGACAGAAATTATTTTATGATTACCATTTTTTGCTAGTTATTCTTTTTTAAAAAAGAGTTTATCTCAATTTGGCAAGGCTCCTTCACGTTTAAATCCACAAATTATGTTTGCACCGGAAAGTGCTGGACCATTCTTGCTATACTCCTGTGATTGAAGTATTTAAATTTGTTAAGCTGTACCTCTGCCATACTTAGTTTTGTATGATGATTAATTCTAATTTCTTTTAGTGGGTACTTTCTCATAGCAGAGGTGGGCTGAAATTCTGAGAACAGCAATGGGGAATGGCAGTGGGACTACTTGTCTGAAGCACCACTAAAATGGTTTTCAACCTTTACAATGGAAATTACACCAGCAATCCTGAATGTAATGCATGCATTGCCCACTTTTTGAAGTCACATGTAGAGGGAAATGGTCATTGGGGTGTACCAGATCCCACATAAGTGCTAGTGGAGACAGTGTAGTTTCTCCATGTGAAGAACAGATGAAGATCCACAATAAAGCAGGGCAGATCAAACCATCTGGCCCTAACGCAGCCCTCCAATACTCAACCTGTGTTCCTCAGGGCCTGATAAAGAATTGGGTTTTGGGCCAAATTTGGCTTGATTATTCACGTACAACTTTGGGCTCAGCTCAGGTTTAGATTTCTTTGGATTTATTCCTGATAAACAAAAATCAGTCAAATCCAGCCACAAAGGGAAGCACAAACTAGTGGATTTCTTTGTGCCAGTCCCAAGCCCGGACAAATCGAGAGAGTTGCGTCAGGAAGGGTATCTGGCATAAAAATTTTGCCAAACCAAATATGCGGACAAAAATAGAAATTTCCATACTGGATCTGTCAAGCCCCGGGTTAACAACGACCGCCACCAGCACTGCTAGCTGACAGGGTGCTGGCGGAAATTGGGCTACTGCTGGCCGAAGAAGGAGAAAAGACCGAAGGAAAATAGGAGGAAGGCATGTCCAGAGGAAGGAGGAAAGGAGGAAGGTTAAGAGAGTGGATGTCAGGGTAGGAACTTTGAATGTTGGTAGTATGACTGGTAAAGGGAGAGAGATTGCTGATATGATGGAGAGAAGGAAGGTTGATATATTGTGTGTGCAAGAGACCAAATGGAAGGGGAGTAAGGCTAGGTGCATCGGAGGGGGGTTTAAACTGTTTTACCATGGTGTGGATGGGAGGAGAAACGGGGTAGGGATTATCCTGAAGGAACAGTATGTCAAGAGTGTCTTGGAGGTGAAGCAAGTGTCTGACAGAGTGATGGTTATGAAACTGGAAATTGATGGTGTGATGCTGAATGTTGTTAGTGCATATGCCCCGCAAGTTGGGTGTGAGATGGATGAAAAAGAAGAATTCTGGAGTGATATGGATGAAGTGGTGAGGGAGAGTACCTGAGGGAGAGAGAGTGGTGATTGGAGTGGATTTCAATGGACATGTTGGTGAAGGGAACAGAGGAGGTGAGGAGGTGATGGGTAGGTATGGTGTCAAGGAGAGGAAAGCAGAAGGTCAGATGATAGTGGATTTTGCAAAAAGGATGGACAATGGATGTGATAAACATGTATTTTAAGAAGAGGGAGGAACACAGGGTGACGTACAAGAGTAAAGGAAGATGCACACAGGTGGACTATATCTTATGCAGGAGGGCCAGACTGAAGGAGACTGTAGACTGTAAAGTGGTGGCAGGGGAAAGTGTAGTTAGGCAGCATAGGATGGTGGTTTGTAGGATGACACTGGAGATCAAAAAGAGAAGGAGAGTGAGGGCAGAACCAAGGATCAAATGGTGGAAGTTGAAAAGGGAAAACTATAAGGTGAAGTTCAGGGAGGAATTAAGACAGGCAATGGGTGGCAGGAGATGAGGCGTAGGGCGAAGAGAGAGGTGGCAAAGGCGTATGGTGAATTGTATGAGAGGTTGGACACTAAGGAGGGAGAAAAGGACCTGTACCGATTAGCTAGGCAGAGGGACCGAGCTGGGAAAGATGTGCAGCAGGTTAGGGTGATAAAGGATAGCGATGGAAACATATTCATAAGTGAGGAGAGTGTGTTGAGCAGATGGAAAGAGTACTTTGAGGGGTTGATGAATGAAGAGAACAAGAGAGAGAGAAGATTGGATGATGTAGGGATTATGAATAGGGGAGTACAATGGATTAGCAAGGAGGAAGTTAGGACAGCTATGAAGAAGATGAAGAATGGAAAGGCTGTTGGCCCAGATGACATACCTGCAGAAGCATGGAAGTGTTTAGGAGAGATGGCAGTGGAGTTTTTAACCAGATTGTTTAATGGAATTTTGGAAAGTGAGACGATGCCTGAGGAGTGGAGAAGAAGTGTGCTGGTACCTATTTTTAAGAATAAAGGTGATGTGCAGAGCTATAGTAACTACAGGGGGATAAAACTGATCAGCCATAGCATGAAGTTATGGGAAAGAGTAGTGGAAGCTAGGTTAAGAAGGGAGGTGACAATTAGTGAGCAGCAGTATGGCTTCATGCCGAGAAGGAGTACTACAGATGCGATGTTTGCTCTGAGGGTGTTGATGGAGAAGTACCGAGAAGGTAAGAAGGAGTTGCATTGTGTCTTCGTGGACTTAGAGAAAGCATATGACAGGGTACCTAGAGAGGAGCTGTGGTATTGTATGAGGAAGTCGGGGGTGCCAGAAAAGTATGTAAGAGTGGTACAGGATATATACCAGGACAGTGTGACAGTGGTGAGGTCTGTGGTAGGAGTGACGGATGCTTTCAAGGTGGGGGTAGGATTACATCAAGGATCAGCTTTGAGTCCTTTCTTGTTTGCAACGGTAATAGACAGGTTGACAGATGAGCTCAGACAGGAGTCACTGTGGACTATGATGTTTGCAGATGACATTGTGATCTGTAGTGAGAGTAGGGAGCAGGTTGAGGAGACCCTGGAGAGGTGGAGATATGCTCTAGAGAGAAGAGGAATGAAGGTCAGTAGGACTAAGACAGAAAAAATGTCCATAAATGAGAGTGAGGACAGAGGAATGGTGAGGATGCAGGGAGTAGAGTTGGTGAAGGTGGATGAATTTAAATACTTGGGATCAACAGTCCAGAGTAATGGGGAGTGTGGAAGAGAGGTGAAGAAGAGAGTGCAGGCAGGGTGGAGTGGGTGGAGAAGAGCGTCAGGAGTGATTTGTGACAGAAGGGTACCAGCAAGAGTGAAAGGGAAGGTCTATAAGATGGTAGTGAGACCAGCTATGCTTTATGGGTTGGAGACGGTGCCACTGACCAAAAGACAGAAGACAGAGCTAGAGGTGGAAGAGTTAAAGATGTTAAGATTTGCACTGGGTGTGATGAGGATGGACAGGATTAGGAATGAGTATATCAGAGGGGCAGCACAGGTTAGACGGTTTGGAGACAAAGTCAGAGAGGCGAGATTGCGTTGGTTTGGACATGTGCAGAGGAGAGATGCTGCATATATCGGGAGAAGGATGCTAGTGATGGAGCTGCCAGGCAAGAGGAAGCGAGGAAGGCCTAAGAGGAGATTTATGAATGTGGTGAAGGAGGACATGCAAGTGGTGGGGGTGACGGAGAAAGATGCAGAGGACAGGAAGAAGTGGAAGCAATTGATCCGCTGTGGCGACCCCTAATGGGAGCGGCCGAAAGAAGAAGAAAATTTAAGTCCTGTGTTTATACCCATTCTTTGTCAGATTGTGACCAAGTTTTCCTGTGCCTGGTCCTTGATAGTAGTCTTTCTTTGTTTCTCTGGTTTTGACCCTGTTTTTCTGGATTTTTGATCCTGCGCTTCTTGACCTGTTTTTGCTCAACGTCTTTGGATTGTTTGCTGTCTCCCTGCAATACATCCCCTACCCTCTATTAAGTCTACCATTGGGTCCTGACTTTCAAGCCCCTGACACTGGTAAGAGCTCATTGATGTATCTTAAAGAATTTATTTCATTTTAAAGCCCCGCAACTCCACTGTATTTGTGTATTTTCACGTAATTGTTAACACACCTAACAATAAACCCTTTCTGAAAATCCCTTGATTAAAGTCATTGCTCATGTTGCTGAGAAAAGGTATTTGACATTATCAAGTTTTTAGTGTGTCAGAAGATGAATAAATGTTGTGCACCATTGTTTGTCATGTCAAGTCCATATTTCCCATCCACTTGATCATCCTGTATGCCACCAACTTTTGCATTCCAGCCACCCATGATCTGTTTGCAGTATGTACAGAGCCTCCAAAAAAGCCCTAGTCCTTCAAGAGCAAGGATGGGTCGAGTCCCACCAGTTTGCTAACAGATGCATCAGGAAATAATCTAGCACTTTCAGAACAACATGCAGCAAAGCATTTCACCCTCTACCGTGCAAAATATATCGAAAAGGTTCAAGGAATCCAGTAAAACCAGTGCATAATGGGCAAGGCTGAAAACCACTTCTGAATGCATGTAATTCCCAGATCCCTTGGACGTCACTGTCTTAAAAACATCTGTACTGGATATCATGACATGAGCCTGGGTATACTTGGGTAAACCTTTGTCGATCAACACCATTTGCCACTGCATCCACAGATGCAAGTTAAGGCTTTACTATGCAAAGCAGAAGTCATAAATCAGCCCTGTCCAGAAGCACTGCCAACTTCACTGGGTCTCATTGGAGATGGACAGTAGCACAGCGGAATTGTGTTAGTCAACATTTTAAATATTATTTGGAAAAAAAACAGCCGTTGTGTTCTCCAAGCAAAAGAGGAAAAGGAGTTCTGTTGTCAACATGAGGTTCAAAGGTCAGCATCTGTATTTCCCAGTAGAACAGTGCCAAACCACATTCTGCCCGGATTACAGGTGTTTGGCTGTGTAAGCAGAGAGTGCGACTCCTAGACTGGACTGCCTGTAGTCCTGACTGTCTCAGACTGAGAATGTGTGGCGCATTATAAAGCACAGAATACAGCAACAAAGTCCTAGTACAATAGTGCAGCTGCAGACCTGTAAACTGGATGAATGGAGGAAAAGTCCACCGACTAAACTTAACCACCTAGTGACTTCAGAGGTCAAATGCTTGATATGTGTTATGAAAAGACATGGTGATGTTACACAGTGGTAAACACTCGACTGTCTCAACTTTTTTGGAATTGGGTTTGTATTATACTGTATTCATGCAGTGTATGTGTTTCAGTTCCCTTCTCTTTTTTTCTTCTGGTTCCACTGTAGGGAACATATATACCCTAAAATCAAGAATAGGATCTTTTTTGTCTGCAACCATTTTTATGAAAATTCAAAAGTGCTGAATTAGAATGTTCAAAGACTTGTTTAATTTTAATTGTTTAATTCTAAAATTTCTCAAAAAAGTTTGAAGAAAAAACATCAGCATTTCAATATTGTCTTGAGTCATTGTTTTTAGTAGTAAATAATAAGGCCTTCAATTTTGGAAAGCTGAAGACAGTATTCATTTTTTTTAACCAGGTATTTCTTATGAATTTCTAGGTAGTAAAATCATGTGAGAAGAAAAATCTAAATTGAAATATAAAAAAAAAAATACAAAAATTGTAATTTTAGCATTTGACAACATAACCATAACCCTTTTCGAGATGGCATAGGCTTTCAAAAATAGACTAAGCCCCACTTTGATGGTTGTGATCTGTGTTAAGCCAAAGTTTTAACCTTTTCCCTTGTTGAATAGTCTGTGCGCCTGTTCTTTACCCCCATTGAATATAATTTATTTTATGCTCAAAGTAAACTAATACATGCATCTCAAGCAAAAGATGTCTAAAAACATTACCATCACTTTCAGTTGTGAATATCATTGTGTGTATATCATAAAATGTGGTATAAAAGGACTTTATACAGTACTATTCTGACACCCCAGGATATGAGCAGACATACTATACACTGAGCAAAGACAGAGCAGAAATGTAGAACACAGAATAAAACACATAAACACCAAGCAGGTCCTTAAACAGACAACACACGCTTACTTTCATATTCCTACAGGACACCAGGACACCTCTAGCACATGTGCATGTGTAGTAGCAGCATGTAGTTGGCATGACTCCCCCATTAAAGATCCTTCTGTCCTCAATAACCGAACATCCCCTAGACCAAGAGATAGGAACATAGAGACCTGTGCATATCCACTTTTCCTTGACAACTTCCCAAACAAGCAAGCTGCAGAATAAAGTTGAAGCAAAGCCTGAATTCCGAAGTGTGTGTTGTCTTGTCCTAAATATTTGTCACAAATGCACAGCTTAATTTCCCCCATTTAAATGAAAGGTAATAGGTTTGTTATATGCACAGATCTTTAGGAGCAAATTACGCAGTATGAATTTGCTCTCATAGATTTAACATTCCACTATTTTTTCCTACAAAGTGAAAGAAAATGACATGAAAGAAAATGACAATAGATGCCAACCATAAATAGAAAGGTGACACCGAAGAGACAGCTGAAGACTAGGAAAGACTGTCAATGGGGCATACCGAAATGCTGCCCTGGCAAGAGAGCATCCAGAAACAGCTACATCACCTCTATGAAAGAAGAAGATGATCAAGGCCAGGGCCCTAACATAGAGAATCAGGTCCTACTTGTGTTTTAAAATAAATACAAGTGAACCATGACTAAGGGAAGTTAAAGACATGGCCAGAAAAGCAAGAAGCAAAATGGCACCTGGACAAAACTGGACGGCCTACAAAAATCGTAAGAGCTGCCTAATGCTTTTTGATAAACTTTAGAAACTATTGAAGGTAATCTGGAGTTATGGAAGGAGCCATCCATGGTGGTAGAAGGCAGAAGGCAATTATGTTTGGCAGACAAGAGCAGGTCAGGAAAAACAGGGTCAAAACCAGAAAAACCTAACACAGTGACAGCCATTACTCCACCCTAAGACAAATGGATTCTAAGTGCACTGGATATACCTATGAAGTGGACAAAGATGGAGTTCCAGCCTCAGAAATGAGATAGTTGATTTAGAGATAAAATTGCAGCCATCCAGTGTCTGTCAGAAGCATCACAGAAAGCTTTAATCTTACCCTGATACAATGGGATCAAATCACTACTGCTGTCCCATGATCCTTAAGAAATCCTGGTTGAACAGATGAAACTTTTAGTGACCAATAGGACCCCAGCTAATGATGCCAAAGCAGACAAAGTCATCTTATTATATTTATGTATTCAAGATACTGTATAATAGATGACAAAATAACAACGGGAAGCTGCAAAATAAAAAGTTTACTCTGATACAAACAGCAGGCAGATGTTCAGCTAGAATTCCAGTGTAGCTGGTCAGTGGTACGCAATGGTACGGACTATGTTGTTCAAGTGGAGGTGCCCAAACTTTACTTCTTCTTAGAATTATTTTTCAAGGCACAGTCTTGCACTTTCTGTTATGCACCACAATGGTAGCTTAACCATCAAAGAGGAAAAGATTGCTTTTGTTTTTGAAATGTTGATGGATTTCAAAGTAATCTGTGGATTTCTTCTTTGTTAAACTTCCTGCTTCAGGATCTATGCAAATGCTATGTTTTTGCAGGTTAACTCAGCTGTGTCCAGACAAACCAGGTGCTACCAGAAACAAAGAACTTTTCTTATTTAAGACAGGAAGAAATTACTTCAGACATTAATGTGCCAGTTTGGGATTTAAAAATTCAGTTTGTCAGGGGCTCACAAGTCAGGACCCAATTGCAGACTTAATAGAGGACAGAAGATGTATTGCAGGGAGACAGCAAACAATCCAAAGACCTTGGACAAAACACAGATCAAGAGGTACAGGGTCAAAAATCCAGAAAAGCCTAACAGAGGCCACTATTAAGGCCTAGGAAAACAAAGTCACAATCTGACAGGAAAGACATACAAACACAGGACTTAAGTACTCAATGCAACAAACCAACAAGACAGGCTATTGGAGAAACACAAGAGGCAATGATGAAGGTAATAATGGTGATCGGGTGGGGAAGGCAGGGTAAGAAGAACACAGGAGCACAGGCTCTTGCAGTGATCAAAACTGAGAGCCCGTGAGCAAGCTAGAGTCCTGGCAGTTCGGTCAGATTTCAGAAGAATCTTTGGTCAAGACCCAGATATATGGGTGTAGTTGGTACAGCCACTGTTTTGGACTTTGTGACTACAAAATATACCTTCAACCCTTTCCTACATTAAAATGCAACATAAAAATGATATTGGACCACATAGTCGTCCACACATTGTTTGTGTAAAACAAGTGGATAAATACATGGAAAGTTAACCTTATTGAGGGCAGCTCAAAAAAGAGGAAGGCCAATAAAAAATGCACCCAGCATCATGTTGACACATTGAGTATAATAACCTCAACTGCAGGCAAACTTTTCAGCCAAAGTTTTAGATTTTTCCTGGATGGGAAATTTGGAGACATCACTAAGGAGATGCAAGGCAAATGCTGTAGGATAATGCATGACCTTACTGTAGATATACATTAGAAATTATTTTTTTCAAAACTTTTTCATAAAGTTTCTGTTCTCGATATTTTTAAGGTAGCAGCATAATGAATTAATTTAACTTTTCTTGATCAAAACAATGAACTCATTTGCTTGTATATCTTTATTTACCAAAAATAATTTTCTTATCAGTGATCTAATATTTCTGCATTGTGATCACAATGACCAGCTTCTAAACACAGAACAAACAGACATTACAGCAAATAGAAAAGATGCTCCTAATGTCATTGTTCCACAGCTCACTGTGGCTTTGGCTCCCTGGTACCCAAATGGAAAAAGTTACTCAGTTTGAGGAGGTTTTGGCTCACTGGTATCCAAATGACACAGCTGACAGAGGCTGAGGCTTTTAAACAGCATATGTAGGTGTCAGTCAGGGTAAAGAAACAAAGGCCAGTCATCACTCAGCACTGGTAAGAGCTCATTGATGTATCTTAAAGAATTTATTTCATTTTAAATAAAGAGAAAAAGACTAAAAGATTCCTAGCAGCTATTCAGAATGGCTTCCCATCCAAAGTGTAGCCTGCTTTAAACCTTGTGTTTCTAGGATGATCTCCAGATCCCAGGGTGTCTGCGGTGGAAAGTGAATGAATAAATAGATTTCCTATTCTTGTTTGATATTTTCAGGAGTATTTTGTAAATTTTTCCACAAAGAAACCAAGGGTCCAAGGCAGGGTCCACCTTGAGTCCCACTGATTCATTTTTACTTTGATAAAATTTATAGACATGTAGAACTCCTCTTGTATATGTGGCTGTTTTCCTCATATTATTGCCTTCTTTCTGTCATTTAGCACTGCTGTTCAGTTTTTCCCAATACTTCAGGAAGTAAAAGTTCACACTCATGGGTTCCAGTTTGTTTCTTCTCCTGCTGTTTGGTAAGTTTGCTGCATATGTAACTCTGCATAGGTGCACTGAAGGCACTGAGATGTCAGTTTAATGTGTGATGTTCACTGCAATAATGTTTCTATGTTCCAACAAAAGTACACAATCATTACAAAGTCTGTAAAGGAACAAACCTTGGAGTTGAAAGACCTTCTACCCTTCAGTAAGGTCGCATGAATTAGTATTTAGCCAAATCATTGAGCTAAAATGAAGGGGTTGCATAAGTTACAAAATAATGATATAAAACTCAGTGTATAAAATAACACTGTTTTTCACTTTATGGGAAATTAATGATCATTCTGCATTTTGGTTTTTGCAGGCCTTTGCCCATACCCCTCATATGCCACATATATGTATACACTTGTGAACAAGGCAGAAAACTGGATGGTGGCACAGCAATATTGCAGACAAAACTACCTAGACCTGATCACCTATGACTCCTCATTTTTAGTGAAATGGGTGTTTGATTATTTTCAAAGTGAAACACTTGCATCAGCCTGGATAGGACTGTACAATGATGTGAACAGCTGGCAGTGGTCACTCCAAAGCCAGAATGTCTACATTGTGGCAGGGTCCAGCTTCACCAACTGGGATTCAGGACAACCTAACAATTACCATGGAAATGAGAGCTGTGGTGCAATGTTAAAAAATGGCAAATGGGATGATAAGCCATGTAACAATGAATACTTCTTCATCTGCTATAACCGTGAGTAGAAAAACTGTGAAACAGTAAATTCCTTTTATTTAAATGGACTAAATGCCAATTGCAATTGTTTTACATGGTAATACCATTAAGGTCATTCAGGTATAAGATGTCTTCTTAATGTTCAGCATGACAGAAAATATGGGATGTTTTTATAGTGCTGACTGCTGAACTGTGTTTCCACAGAAACCGGAGACACCAACTACATCCTGATTGCAGAAAAAGAGACCTGGATTGATGCTCAGAGCTACTGTATGAATAAATACACAGACCTTGCCAGTGTGAGAAGCCAGAATGAGAATGACCTCATATATAACAAAATGCTAAACTACACTGATGTGCAAGCCTTGTGGATTGCCCTATTCAGAGACACCTGGAAGTGGTCCGACCAGACGAGCTTCACCTTCAGCAACTGGGCCCCGGGTCAGCCCGATAATTATTATGGGAACGAAAACTGTGCTGTGACCAAGTTCACACAGTCTGGCAATGGAGCTTGGGATGATGAGCAATGCAATTTAACCCTTCCATTCCTCTGCTACTCCAGTGAGTTGCTTTACTTTTGTTTTCAAGGGTAGATTTGACAGCAACAGTGAGAATAATACAGATAAGACAATATAGTAGCCAGTCATAGATTATAGAGATCACTATGCCAGTAAAAAGACTAAATATTCACTCTTTTTTGCATGCAAAATAGCAAAAGAATAAACCAAAAGTCTGACTCAATAGTCCATGCATGTCAGACTTGAGGCAAAATTTCTACCTGAGTTTTGCATATTGTAAATCTTTAAGTCTGAAACAAAATAATCAGACTTTAAAGGATCCAAGTGCTTTTAAGATGTATATATGTGTGTCTGTGTGTGTATACTGTATATTTCTATTGATGTGTATCTGTTTGTACAGATATGACGATAGAAAGCAGCATTTCTTCATACAGTAAGTAATAGTTGGAATGCACAAAAAAAGCATAATTATATGCACTATATATCACAGAAGAAATTTTAAGTTATTGCTATCTATAACTTGAATAGGGTGATGCAATACTCGTAGCGTTGGGTAACGGAGATTCAGGTGCCTTAGTGATGCACCTCGGTCCAGATTGGTTTTATAGTGGCTAGACAGGTTCACTATAGGTCTGTAGTTTTTATGAATCTTTCAAAGTATGAATTATTATTATTATTATTATTATTATTATTATTATTATTATTATTATTATTATTATTATTATCTTGTTGTTGTTATCATTGTACAGAACATTATATTTGTCATGCATGTCATGCATATGTGTATGTGTGTTTGTGTGTGTATGCTGTATGTTTATATTGATGTGTATCTGTCTGTACAGATATGACGGTAGGAAGCAGCAGTTCGTCATACAGTAAGTAATATTTGGAACGCACAAAAATAAAGCATATCTATATGCACTGTATATTACAGAAGAAATTTAAAGTTATTGCTATCTATAACTTGAATAGGGTGATGCAATACTCGTAGCTTTGGGTAATGGAGATTCAGGTGCCTTAGTGATGCACCTTGGTCCGGATTGATTTTGTAGTGGCTAGACAGGTTCACTGTAGGTCTGTAGGTTTTATGAATCTTTCAATGGATGAATTATTATTATTATTATTATTATTATTATTATTATTATTATTATTATTATTATTATTATTATTATTATCATCTTGTTGTTGTTATCATTGTACAGAACATTATATTTGTCATGCATGTCATGCATATGTGTATGTGTGTTTGTGTGTGTATGCTGTATATTTATATTGATGTGTATCTGTCTGTACAGATATGACGGTAGGAAGCAGCAGTTCGTCATACAGTAAGTAATATTTGGAACGCACAAAAATAAAGCATATCTATATGCACTGTATATTACAGAAGAAATTTAAAGTTATTGCTATCTATAACTTGAATAGGGTGATGCAATACTCGTAGCTTTGGGTAATGGAGATTCAGGTGCCTTAGTGATGCACCTTGGTCCGGATTGATTTTGTAGTGGCTAGACAGGTTCACTGTAGGTCTGTAGGTTTTATGAATCTTTCAATGGATGAATTATTATTATTATTATTATTATTATTATTATTATTATTATTATTATTATTATTATTATTATTATTATTATTATTATTATTATTATCTTTTGTTGTTATCATTGTACAGAACGTTATATTTGTCATGCATGTCATGCATATGTGTATATGTGTGTTTGTGTGTGTATGCTGTATATTTATATTGATGTGTATCTGTTTGTACAGATATGACGGTAGGAAGCAGCAGTTCGTCATACAGTAAGTAATAGTTGGAAAGCACAAAAAATAAAGCATATTTATATGCACTGTATATTACAGAAGAAATTTTAAGTTATTGCTATCTATAACTTGAATAGGGTGATGCAATACTCGTAGCGTTGGGTAACGGAGATTCAGGTGCCTTAGTGATGCACCTCGGTCCAGATTGGTTTTATAGTGGCTAGACAGGTTCACTATAGGTCTGTAGGTTTTATGAATCTTTCAAAGTATGAATTATTATTATTATTATTATTATTATTATTATTATTATTATTATTATTATTATTATTATTATCTTGTTGTTGTTATCATTGTACAGAACATTATATTTGTCATGCATGTCATGCATATGTGTATGTGTGTTTGTGTGTGTATGCTGTATGTTTATATTGATGTATATCTGTCTGTACAGATATGACGGTAGGAAGCAGCAGTTCGTCATACAGTAAGTAATATTTGGAATGCACAAAAAATAAAGCATATTTATATGCACTGTATATTACAGAAGAAATTTAAAGTTATTGCTATCTATAACTTGAATAGGGTGATGCATTACTCATAGAATCAAGAATCAAGAAGAATCAAGAAGAGTTTATTTGTCAAGTACATAGCAACCGAGTACACCATGCATCAAAATGCGCCCTGACTGAACAGGAGACTGTGCGTGGTTACATTCCAGAAGGAAGAAAATTTACGAATAAAGAACTCAAAAAAGAAAAATATACGAGTAAAGAACAACTCTGAAAAAATGTATGAGTAAACAACAACAAAACAAACAGTTTTGTACAAATGTGTATCTGTCTGTACAGATATGACAGTAGGAAGCATCAGTTGGTTATCCAGAAAGTGATAGTCAGAATGCACAACAACAGAAATGAACACAGATCTCATCTTGGCTTAAAAATTTAATTTTTAAAAAATTTTATTCATATGCACTCTACATTGAAGAAGAAATGTAAAGTTACTGTTTATCTATAACCAGAATGGGGCAATGCAGTACCCACAGTGTCAGGTAATGGGGATCCAGGTGCCTCAGTGATGCGGGTCGGTCTCTATTGAAATCCCTTGCTGTAGAGCTTTTTGATTGCTGTGCTCCCCACAACCTCTGAAAAACTGAAATGTTCACAATATTTTGTACATATCTACACAAGAGAGAAAAAATCGGTATTCTGAAAAATTATTTCAAGTTCTTTGCACAATGAGCTGTTTTTTGGATTCATTAATTCAGTTAAGCAGCTTTCAACATTGAATTGCTAATCTTCTGCTTCTTGTGGGAACCAGAATTCCTGGAAAAAGTCTGAGCTAAACCTAAACCAGGAGTCACTGAGGAAAACCTGGACCTCCATCATGCTGACAGTAAATTTTTAAGTCTGAAATAAAATGGTCAAACTTCAAAGTACCATCCAAGTAGTTTTAAGATGTGATTCTCTGTACTGCACTAAGCATTTGGTGTGCTGAGATTAACATGTTCAAAGGTATGTTTGTGTATGCAAATATACTGTATATTTATACACCTTCGTATCTGTTTGTGTAGGTCTGATGCAAAATGGAGGCGTTGCCATGTCATCCTGTAAGTCATATGAAATGCACAGTGACAGAAATGAACACTGATCTCATCTTGAGGAAAGGGGGAAATTTCGTTAACAAATTAAATTCCACCCATTCACAACGTAGATGTATTGCATGTACAGGTGGCCCATGATTTACAAATGTGTAACAAGAAGTCATATTTAGGATCACCCCCCCACCAAATTTGTCTATTGAAAACCTCCTCATCTGCTGTATGATAACCAAGTATCTTCATCTTGCTGCACTATAGCAATGCACCATATTTGTTACACATCTATATCTATACATCACTATGTCAGATTTTCAGTGGGTCAGAAGTTTCACATACAGCAAGTTGACTGTCTCTTTAAAGACTATAGATGACTCCAGGACTTTTGTGACTTTTGATTGGCTAATTGTCAATATTAGAAGTTATTTGAGACACCTATTTAAGGGTCTACCTGTAGAGTCAATTCCTGACTGTGCTTTAGATTTTGGGGAAGTCGAAATAACTGAGTCAAGAGTCAGAGTCAAAAGAGTTTATTTGTCACTTACACAGTTACTGAGTATACCATGTAGTGAAATGTGCTCTGATTCGACAGGAGACTGTGCGTGGTTACATACCAAGAAAAAATTTAACATGAGTAAAACAAAGAACCAAAGCCAAGTCAAGAGCTTAGGAAGAAAATTATGGATCTCCACAAGTTGCGCTCTTCCTTAGGAGCTATTTCTGAAAGGTGCAATGTACCAAAAGCAATTGGTTGACAACATGATATGTGTGAAGCTGGGAAAGTTTGAGCTAAGGTGTAAGTAAACTTATGGCCTCAGTTGTAAGGATTATACAATGGAGCATTCAAATGTAAAAGAAACCAGCACAATGGTCCACCATAATTGTGCTGTTAACAGGGCAGTTGAGCAAGACACCAAGACACATAAATCTGCCAGTATCACCTTATACATTCATTCCCTTTGTAGAGTTCAGCATGGGTGGTATGGTGGTCCAGCAAGCAATGCTGCTCCCTGGTCAGGCATGACTTTGAATCAAGCTCAGCCTGTGTGAAATGTACATTTCAAAAGTTCTTGAATACAGGGTCAGCAGCTCTTATTAAAACCCCCACAACAACTCATATGCAGAAATAAAACTTAAATTGACTCATAATGAGGTCATCATAACTGAAAGATTACTTGTATTTATTGTTTCAGTAATTTTTTCCTTGAATGAACACATTTTTTTTTGCTCTAAATGCAATTATTTATAGAAAATGTAGTGAATGTTTAGTCAGTAAGAAACTAAAAAATAATTTTAAAAAAAGACCATAAAGAGTGGCAGGGTTGTACACTGCAGAATGTGCAAAAAAGACTCCTTATTAGCTATATATTATTAAAAGGATTTTGTTGATATTGACTCTAAATACTCAAATTGATATTTGTTAAACAATTTAGGTGAATGCTGAATTCTAAGTCATTCAATTCTCAATGTAAGCATTTTTAAATGATATGTTTTATGTTAACACAGACTATCAGACTTCTTCAGAAAGCACAGGAATGAGAACAGTGGTGAAGGTGAAAATCAGCACTGATGGAGACCTTCCCAGTCCTGCATTAAGTGAGCAGATGTTACTGCATGTGAGCACTTCTCCATCTCACAAATCAAACTGCTTGTAGAGAAAGGGCCACTGTCTGAACAGTCATCAGTCACCATCCATTGCTTTAAATTCCAGCTACACCAGGAAATGGTCAATGAAGGGATGTCCTCCACTGCAGCACTGTACTGGAGAACTCAACCAGATGATCAGATTTTCCACCTGCAAGAAAGTGATACTGGTAACAAGAGGTAAAGGGTTTGATGGAGATGATCTGTATGGGTGTCTACAACACAACCCCTGGAATATGTCTGCTAAATGAATGGTGTATGTGGGGGAACCCATTAATAAAAATTTTATGTTCTTTTCTCAGGTGTGTGTGAACCAGGAGTGGGTTAGACCTGCATGTGAGCCTCTGTATGGATCCATGCTGGTGGAAGGAAGACCTGTGGCCACAACTTAATGTGCATCAACCAGTTTTCAGCTCCTTTTGGTTTTCAGACTTAAGTAGCGTCCTTTCATGCAAATAAGTTTCCCCTTAAGACTTTTCACTTTAAATGCCTAAACAAACTATTTTAGTCCATGGTTGCAGTTGGTTACTTAAGACTCCTGGTTTAAGAAGCACAGAGATGATATTTTGTCAGATATGAGATGTACAGTATACTGATAGGTTCAGCATTTCAATGAACACTATTAAAGTTTAACAAACAAAAATTCCTAGTTTTATTGATTATTTCCTATCTTTGTGTCTATTGAGGTTATTGAAAAGTACACCACAACACAATCTGTCATAGTTCTGTTCTTACATGTATTTAATATACACACTATATATAAGTGGTACACTCAGATGTTTGAAAATATACTTTATTAAACTGAGGCACATGAAAAGTTAAACATTTATCTGTTTTTTTTTTTTTTTTTCAAATAATGCTGTTCTAAAAAGTAAGAATTTTAGTATATGGAGTTTTATATGACAATATAAGGCTCAAAAAGTATTTGATGTTTAGCTGCAATACAGGATGAAAGTAAGGTTATTTTCAAATTCTTATTTCTAAAATGTAGGAAAAAAATGTGGAATAGTCACAGGACAAAAACTGTACATAATGTAAAAGTGAAGTGAGACAGATAAAACCAAAAAAAAAAAACATAATGAAAAATGCTGTTCAAGAGACAGAGCTGAAAAGCCAACATGACCAAGACACCCTTTTTAAAATTCCATTATTTTCTTTTTACAACGTGCACAATGGTGTAAGTGTATGTCTTAGGAACATCGGTCAGTGACAAATGTATCAGAAACTGTGCCAAGGTTGTATACTGGAGATAAAGTGTATCGAGTTGTTATATGTTGTTAAGGAGAGATGCACAGTAGAATCAGCTTTCAAGCTGAGTGCAGTCAGTGCAGTCTGTGATAGTCAGTAAGATTTCTGGTGTGCTGTTGTCATTAAATTTGCTTATTTGTATTACAGAAATCTTTTCTTTAATGGAAATGCTAACATTCAGAATTGAATGTCCCAGCATTTACAGTCAGGTCCATAAGTGTTCGGACAGTAACACAATCTTCAATATTTTGCCACTGTGCACAGCCACAATGAATTTGAAACAAACCAATCAAAATGTGATTTAAATGGAGACTTTAAGCTTTAATTTAAGGGGTTTAACAAAAGCATCGCATTAACCATTTAGGAATTACAGCCATTCATATACATTGTCCCCCATTTTCAGCAGCTCAAAAGTAATTGGACAATTGACTGACAAGCAGTTTTATGGCCAGAAGTGGCCTCTTCGCTCATTTTTATTTTATGCCAGGTTAAGCAGAGAAAAGATCTGGAATTGATTCTAGGTGTTGAATTTGAAATTGGTTGCTGTCTAAGGGAACTATGTGGCCCGAAGAAGTACTGATGCAAGTGAAGGAGGCCACTATTAGGTTTAAAAAACAAAACAAACCTATCAAAGAAATAGCAAAAAGTTTAGGAGTGGCCAAATCAATAATATTGTACATTCTTAAAAAGAAAGAAATGCACCAGTGAACTCAGTAACACCAAAAGTCCTGGAAGACCATGGAAGAAAGCTAAAGTGGATGATAGGAGAATTCTTTCCTTGGTGAAAAAAAACCTCTTCACAACATTTAGCCAAGTCAAGAACATGCTCAAGGAGGTTGGGGTTTCATTGTCAAAGTCTATCATCAAGAGGTGCCTTTATGAATGTAAATTCAGAAGGTTTACATCAAGGTGCAAACTACTGGTAACATTCAAGAACAGAAAGACCTGCATGCAGTAGCCACTGTGAACGACCAAATCATAAAACAGTTGCTTGTCCCTGCCCAGTACAGAAATTTGGTGCT
The DNA here is from genome assembly GCA_018136845.1 of Heterotis niloticus. Lineage (NCBI taxonomy): Eukaryota > Metazoa > Chordata > Actinopteri > Osteoglossiformes > Osteoglossidae > Heterotis > Heterotis niloticus. The sequence continues at coordinate 17,359,291 of CM030902.1, forward strand.
GAGGTTATCCCACAAGCATGTGCTGTGTCCACATCTGTATTAAGAAAAGACTCGAGAATGCCACAAGGGTTGTTTTTACTGTATGGGGAAATGGTGGGGAAATAGGGTGATGTGTAACAGTTCTGTACCCCCTGCCCTGTGTGCCAGATCACAACTCTTCTGCTGCATTTGAAACACCTGCTCATTCCCCTCCCCAAAATAGAAACACTGCTTGGTCGATTCAGGATGGATTTATTTGGACCTTTCCCAGAATCAACCCAGGGATATCAAAACATTTTAGTCATTCTCAACTATGCCACATGGTATCCTGATGCTGTATTGCTGTGGTTGGTGATGTCCAAAACAATAACTAAAGATCCTAACCAACAAGGGGACACTTTCATGTCTCATATAACTCAGGACTTCTCTAAAATGTTCCTCACACACTTTGTCATTGCAGTTGTTCTTGCTTCTGGTACAGAATGAAGCCTCTTCTGCTCCAGGTCCAGACTGTGGTCTGTGGCACCAGATAGCCTATTATCAATAGAGAGCCTATTATATCATTGCTTTGTTGCTGACATTCTTTCATGTGTTAACAGGACAAAAGTGGTAGCTGGAGGAGGAGACCCCGTTGCACTGACTGTGAACTGTGACTGTGAACCTCCCCATTGTTAAAGGATGGCCTGCATAATACTAACTTCCCCAACCAGCCCATCCTTATTGCCTGATGGATTCCACTAGACTGGGAAATGAATGGTCCTTACTGTTATGCTTTTGTACTGCTTTTTTGAACTGAAACCCTTTTGCTCTTGTTTGACTTTTGGAACCTGTTAACCACCAAAAATGAAATTCTACTAATTACACAACTGTGCATATAACTCATATTTTTTTTCCATCACAACACACAGGGCAAGAAGTATATGATTATGTCTGTTACACACATCAGTAACATTTGTGCACCTCAGACAACTAATATCTACATACAGATGTGGTTGTAGATACTGGCATCCTTCCACTTTTAACAAAAAAACTCACAAGTTAAAAATAATTTGAAAATAGCAAAAATATTTGGTTTGCTATATTTCATTCTTTGTTCTACATTTCATAAAAGAGAAATTTAGCTTTTGACTTGGCCTAATCTTCTTCTTCTTCTTCTTCTCTATCTTTCGGCTGCTCCCATTAGAGGTCGTCACAGCGGATGAAATGTTTCCATGTCTTCCTGTCCTCTGCATCTCTCTCCGTCACACCCACCACCTGCATATCCTCCTTCACCACCTCCATAAATCTCCTCTTAGGCCTTCCTCTCTTCCTCTTGCCTGGCAGCTCCATCCCTAGCATCCTTCTCCCGATATATCCAGAATCTCTCCTCTGCACATGTCCAAACCAACGCAATCTCGCCTCTCTGACTTTGTCTCCAAACCGTCCAACCTGTGCTGACCCTCTAATATACTCATTCCTAATCCTGTCCTTCCTCGTCACACCCAATGCAAATCTTAACATTTTTAACTCTGCCACCTCCAGCTCTGCCTCATGTCTTTTGCTCAGTGCCACCATCTCCAACCCATACAGCATAGCTGGTCTCACTACTTGGCCTAATATACTATTTCAAATAATACAACAAATAAAAATGACCTGGACAAAAATTTTGGAACTCTAAACTAAATACTTTGCAGCACAGCTTTTGGAGGCAATAACTGCAATCTAGAGCTTTCTATAGCTCTGAATGAGATGCCTACATGTCTCCACTGGTAATTTAGCCCTCAAAACTGCTCCAGTTTTTTTAGGTTTCTCAGGTGTCTTGGTATATCACTCAGTGGAATTAAGATCTGGGGAGTTTCCTGGTCACGGGTCACCAAAGAGACCAGTCTGCTTGGTATATCACTTCAGTACAATTCCAGAGGGAATCAGAAATAGTGCCCACAGTATTTTAGGCTGTCTTCTTTTTCATAGCTTTCTTATTTTGTTCCACTTCAATAGGAATAGTGCATTACTTGAATAGAATGCAAGGGTACTAATACCTTTGACTACATCTGTAAATTGCTAAATATAAAGAAATATACATGGAAGCTGTGCATTGCAAAATATCAAAAGATGAACAGATATTCACTGAACACTGCTAACTAAAAATATAACAGGATAAAATTGCACATGATAAGGACTTCTGTAGTCATCTTGTGTCAGCAGATCAGCAGAGCTGTATATAATTCTGCAGCCAGAGAGCTCATCTTGAAAACAATTACAGTTGGTGAAAGGCTGGAGCCAGCAGATCTTGAGTGCAAGATCATAAATCCTCAGCTCACATTTATTTCCAGGTATGAAGGTATACATCTTCTCAGCTTCTGTTTTGCTTCTTTCTCTTTTCAACTAGAGCTGGAATTGCTGGATGTGTTGCATTTAAAATATTTTCACGAGTGCTGAGGCTTTTAAATGTCTGAAGCTGAAATGTATTTTCAAGCAGGAGAAATATAAAGAAACAAACATATTTAAGCAAAAAAACCAAGATGTGTGTTATTGCATGTATTTTGCTGTTGTCTCACAATGCATTAAATATAACTTTTTGGGTCTGTCTGACAGAATGCCGTGGCATTTCAAGAATTAGAAACAAACAACATGGCCAGTACCAATACTACTTCAAACAGCTCAGGGGGAAATTCCCAGAGTTGTCCAGAATATGGATTTACTCATGTTTTCAGTTGGATTATTATCTGTGTTGGACTACCGACTATTTTTTTGGTATGCTATGCCTTGGTTCGTCTGGTGAAGGCCAACCATGTTGCTCCTGTCTATGTCATTAACCTGCTTGTAGCCAACCTATTCATAATTATAATAAGGCCAGCTTTTGTAATGAAGGATTACGGAATTCAGCTCAGCAAGTTTGTATGGGATTTTTTAAATCTTCTAGGAAGTACCGGATTTATCTCAGCACCATTTTTCATAGTGTGCATCTCTTTGGAGAGATACCTGGTAGTTGCCCATCCAGTGTGGTACCGCTACCGGCACAGCATCAGAAATTCTATTGTTGTGTCTGCAGCTGCCTGGCTGTTTGTAGCTCCTTTTGCTACAGTGGTTTATTACAACTTTAAGAGATATATAGCAAAAATTTGTGCAGCCATCTTCCTGTTACCCTTCCCCTGTCTGGTTTTCTTCAATGTGAGCACTATGAAGCACCTGTCAGAAACCATCAACCTGCCCAGGGCTGAGAAGCGAAGGATTCTTGGTGCACTGCTTATGGTTCTGGTCATCTACTCTGTGTTATTCCTTCCTTATAGTTTTGTTCATCTGTTCCAAAAGTTTTTCAATCATTCTGACTTCTGCTACTCTAATATCATCGTGTCTAATCTAGTGGACCTTAGTGCTTTAATGGACCCTGTCCTCTACATCTTCATGAGAAAGGATATGAGGTGGATCTTCAAAATGTGTCCTTGCTGTAGAGGTCTGATGGGACTTGGTGATAGCAGCAGGACATCTAAAGAACATCAGGAGGTATCCAGAACTGTTGGATCTACACAAGTTGAGGCTGTCAGTAGTGTATAAAATGTCCTCTTTGGAACCTATCATGGATTACAATTGCAACCAGGAGCTCCACAATCACAGGAGTTAACCAGCAATGTTCCACTGAAGGATGAACTCATTTGGTGACAAATTATTGGTTCAGCACTCATCCTCTTTGCTTGTAATGCCCAAGACGATGGAGCTGGTCCACTTCCGCTTTTTATTTTGTTGCCTTCAATAAAATTTATAGTAAAAAAATGTGATGCAAAGAGGTCACCTGGATAATGCAAAAAACTGGACAAAAGTGGAGCTAAATGTTTTTTGCCTAAAGATGGCACCTGTCAGCTTCAGAAACTGATTTTTTTGTTGTGAATATCAGTTCCATATTTAGTGGCTGCTTTTCCATGTGAATCATTAAAAAAATATGAGTATATCTGGCACTGGAGGAGTAAGTGTGGGAACTAAAGTGTAGATACTTGTTTGTATGGTGTTAATTTGCATGTAAAATTTTGCTGTCTGCTGAATGTTTGTGTTAGCGGTGAAATGGGTACCAGGAGAAGAATTATCAGCTAGCTTGATGGTATTAGCTCTTCTGGAGGAATGAGGTTCTTCATGTTGAAACAGCAGTGCTTCATTTTGTAATTTCTAGCTCTACTCTCTTTTTGCCTTATGTTTTAATAAATTCTGCACTATGGAAATTACACTTACGTCTGCAGTATTATTATTGCTCATCTGTGGTTTTAAAATGGTGTGCTCTAGGGTTATCCAGATATTAGTCAAGATCCTTCCTCATGCTAGTCTTCTGAAACAATGAGACAGAAAACACACACACACACACACTTGCAGATTGGTACCAAACTGCAGTTGGTAGCTGCTTAAAAACATTCATATCTATGCTTCAAATACAGTACACATTACATATTAGTGTCGTGACATCTTTAATTAGACAGAAAAATATTATACACACCATAAAGGATTTATGTGGGCCAAAAAACAGACCATATTGTATCTTCTTGTTTAAAGTGCCTATGTCTGGACATCAGTTTGGAAGAAAAAAAATAGCACTTTCAGTGTAGAGAGAGTTATACTTTATTGATCGATTGAATACACACTGGTGCCCCTTTGAAAAATGAGTCTCCCTAAACAAAGGATACAGGGATTATTCATATAGCAGTTTGCAAGGTATTCACACCTCTTCAGTAGTTTTACACTACATCTCTTTGTGAGTGTGACCTTGGACGTTGTTGTGATGAGCTACTGCCTTCCTAGACGCGGTGGAGAAACTTCTGATTTTGGGGGTTTCAGTTGAGCAAGGCCCACGTTGATGAAGAAAGGCACGGAATTCAGCCGACCTTGCAGGTGGGCAGCGATTACATCCTAGAAGAATTTGCCAGCTGCACCACGTTTAGCTCACAGCTCACAGGGTACAAGAGTTGCAGCATAATATCTTAAACAACATAGTCATAATAAAATATTCATTCCGCTATTGAGTAATGCCTCTACCATAGTAATAGTACAAAACATGCATTTAATGTTTAACTTTAAAAGCTTAACTTTATACATCAGGAAACCATTGAGTAGATGGACATTGCACATGTAATTGCACTCATTTTGAACACCAGCATATGACCAAATATTCAGTGATATTTGCAGGCTAAGGAAAAAGATAAAGAAACCCTTCCTCTGTAAGCAGTCCTACAGAGCAATACCCATGTAAATATTTAAGTTAATGTGCAGTTTCAGTTGTTTCTTTGGGTCAAGTTGTAATGTCAGTACCTACACGTTTTACTGGTATTATTAGACCCAGAGGTCTTGAGTTTCATGTTGAAACTGAAATAATATCTCCACAAAAGTACAGGCTTGTAAAAAGTTCAAGAAATAGCTCTATGCTCTTACTGGTCAACTCCAAGGACTTACAGTATATAAACATAATTAAAATATACTGTATTTCTTAACACTCCCATACTTGTAATGTAATTAATGAGAATTAAACTTATGCCTGAGAACTCCTTAGTGTGAGACAGATGGTGCTATCAAGACTGTCCTCAGAAAGAAACTGGAACACATACAAATGTAGAGTAGATTGTGGGGAACATTCCAGCAACAGTGGTGTACATATTATATTTAATATTATCATCTGGTCTAGGTTCCTGAACAATGCAAAGAAAACTTCTACTTCAATACACTTCTTTGTCCCTGTAAGAAGAAAATTGTCAGAAGACTAGTAGATAGTTAGTAGGAGAAGTTAAATGGTAATCCCACTAACTCAGAGGAAAAGATCATTTGAAAGGACACATAATGGGCCTCAAGGTTGAACTAAGTGTAGAAGGATGACTAAAACATTAGTGCACTGGAAAAGGATTTCTTTAGATACAAAAGCAAATGCTTGTTATGCTTTTCAGAGTACAAGGAGATCAACAGAAGAAGGATAATTTAAGTTCCACTCAACTGCTAGGCCGACCTTGGAAAAAGTTTACCTTTGTGAAAATCACTAAAAAAATTGTTGTCTAAACATCTGACATAGCTGAAAATTATTCAGAATTCATTCAAATGCTTTATTTTCCCTCAGGCAGTACTACCCAAGTTGTTCAGAAGTTTAAAACCACTTTTGCCAAATACAGAATTGCAAAGGAGGTTGTGAGTTATAACAGACCACAGAACTAGATTGTAAGTGTTACCTTGAACTCCATCACCATGTGAAAGGCACTGATCATGCCGAGAGTGGAGCAAACTGCCAAGCAGATCCTTAAACAGAATGAGCCTCTACTAGCCATAATGTGGTTAGAGTGATGCCATGCAGGCTCACCCAACACTGTTCTTCATGTTGCCAATATTGCCACTTGATATCTGTCAAAGAAAATTTCATATTACTATCTTTGGGTTCTGGACCCTTTCTTGGTGAATCCTGCTTCAGAAGACATGATCTTTTCACTCTGTTGGAAAATGAGCTGATACATACAGTAGCTTGAAGCTTCAGCTTGCACAAATTGACCGTACTGCATTGTAGATATTGGCTGTCAGTTAATATCTCTTTGTATTGCAAAAACCAGTGAAATTCCTTTTCACCACCATATACTTATTTCTGTCAGTGAGGGTTTTTCACTGTAACTGTCACAAAATCAAAGACTATGAGCAAACCAAAAGCAAGTTTTGAGGCCACTCTGCAAATTAGCCTGTAACCTCTATCCTCCTTGATCTGATCATTTCTAAGAAAGTCCAAGTATCTCACTGCACTTAACTATTGCAGCTGTCAATGGCATATCAGTTGTTTACAGGTTAGAATATTCTTTCATTTATTGCTTTAAAAATTGTTTTACAATTGTTCTGGTAACCATCTTAGCAGAATCCGAACTGGGCTTTGAGTTGCAAAAGGTTGAGAAGGTTGTTTGGATGCAAATGCTGTTGTTGGCAGTGAAGTGCAGTGTGTGGAAACGCACACTCCTGGATGTTTAAAGTAATCTCTGTCCACCACTCCAAAGTTTCATGTCCATCATCAGTTCTTCCTTCTTCCAATCATCTACTAAGCTAAGCAAAAGCAACTATCAAGTCCTTTCTTGCGTTATAACATTTTTTATATTGCTAGAAATGGGAAGATACAGTGGCATGCAAAAGTTTGGACACCCCTGGTCAAAATTCCTGTTACTGTGAAGTTAAGTGAGTAGAAGATGACCTGATCTTCAAAACGCATAAAGTTAAAGATGAACTGTTCTTTTCAGCATTTTAAGCAAAATTAGTGTGTTATTGTCATTTTGTACAATTTTAAAGCAGAAAAAATGAAAGGAACACCATGCAAAAGTTTGGGCACCCCAAGAGATTTGAGGTCTCCGATAACTTGTACTAAGGTCTCAGACCTTAGTTAGTTCATTAGGGCTATGGCTTGTTCACAATCATCATTAGGAAAGGTGAGATGATTCAAAATTCAAAGCTTCATAAATACTCCTCAAACTTTGTCCCAACAAAGCCTTCTCTAAGCCACTACTTAAAATAACTGATGTCCAAAAAGCAGGAGAAGGCTATAAGAAGATATAAAAGTGTTTTCAGGTAGCCATTTCCTCAATTCATAATATAATTAAGAAATGGCAGTTAACAGAAACAGTGGAGGTCAAGTCAAGGTCTGGAAGACCAAGAAAGCTTTCAGAGAGAACTGCTCGTAGGATTGCAGAAAGGCAAATGAGAAGCCCCGTTTGACCACAAAAGACCTTTAGGAAGATTTAACAGACTGTGGAGTGGTGGTTCAGTGTTCTACTGTGTAGCGACACCTGTACAAATATGATCTTCATGGAAGAGTCATCAGAAGAAAACTTTTCCTGTGTCCTCACCACAAAATTCAGCATCAGAAGTTTGCAAAATGACATGTAAACAAGCCTGATACATTTTGGAAACAAGTCCTGTGGGCCGATGAAATCAGAATAGAACTTCTTGGATGCAGTGTGCAAAGGTATGTTTGGCGAAAAAAGGGCACAGAATTCCATGAAAAGAATACCTCTCAAACTTTTAAGTATGGGGTGGATAGATCATGCTTTGGGGTTGTGTTGCAGCCAGTGGCACGGGGAACATTTCTCTGGTAGAGGGGAGAATGGATTTGATTAAATATCAACAAATTCTAGAAGCAAACATCACACTGTGTGTAAAAAAGCAGAAGATGGAAAGAAGCTTCTACAACAGGATAATGATATCCAAAACACCTCAAAATCCACAATGGACTACCTCAAGACATACAAGCTGAAGATTTTAGCATGGCCCTCACAGTCCCCCGACCTAAATCATCCAAAATCTATGGATAGACATCAAGAGTAGTACATGCAAGACAGCCCAAGAATCTCACAGAACTAAAAGCCTTTTGCAAAGAGAAATGGGTGAAAATTTCCCAAATAAAAATTGAAAGACTCTTAGCTGCCTACGAAAAGTGTTTAAAAGGGGTAATACTTGCCAAAGTGGAGGTTTTAACCATGCAGGGTGCCCAAACTTTTGCTTTGAGCCCTTTTCCTTCTTTGTTTTTGAAACAGTAAAAGATGGAAATAAGAAAAGTAATTTTGCTTAAAATATTACAGAAATCTGTCACCTTTAACATAATGCCTTTTAGAAATCAAGTCTTCTTTTACCTGCTTAACTATTCATAGTAACAGAAATTTTGACCAGGGTGCCCATACTTTTGCATGCCACTGCAGTCTATGTCTTATAATTAGCAATCATGTTTGCTCATGGATAGCAACCACAGAAAGATTTATGCTGGGAAAATGCTGTGCTGTTTCCAGTTCCATACAATGAGTGCCACTAAGAGAGAGAGAGAGAGCAGGAATTTATATGAGGGTCTTGGAAATACAATTTTCTGGGTGTGGATGTTCTGGTTAAATTAAATTTTTATGTTTAGTTCAGCAAAAACATCCACACCCAGAAAGTTGTACTTTATATAATACAGTATATGCATAATAAGACCACATTTTTTGACTACTTGCTCCCTGCCTCCTTACTTGCTGGACCTGGCATGCTTTGGAATGGTACAAGGAACTTTCAGATCTGAGTACTGCTTTGTATACAAAAAGAATTTCTCATCAAAAATTGCTAATAAAGTTCCCTGTATCCTTTAATGATCAAGTAAGACATATAGTATATACGTTAATGTTGACATGGTGACCAAGAAATATTATTGTGCCTATTATAAGCATGTCTGACAGCCACAAAATATAAATAAGATAAATGCTTTGCACAGTGTGTGTGTGTGTGTGTATATATATATATATATATATATATATATATATATATATATATAAACACATTGTTGTTAAAATGCCCACCTCTGCACACCAGTGATATTGAAGCTGTATGAACACACATTTTGAAAGGCACCAGCAGATGAGCAGATAATTACAAAACACTTTTAAGCCACAGACACATTAGATAAAAGCACAAATGGTCATTTCCTGTGTGGGCTTCCCAGTAGAACCATCATGACTACGCAGCCACACATTTCTTCTTGAAAAAAGCCACATGCTCACAGTATAGTTCAAGAAGCTCCTTCAGACAAGACCCTGATCCTTGAACTCAAACCTTCAACAGGTATGGCCATTGTAACAGCGATATTCTCACAGTGTTTACTGCATGTGTGGGATGTGTGGTTTATGTGAAACACAGCTGTAGCTCATGTGAACATTGCGTAATGCATCAGAAATTTGAATTTTTTACAAGTTTGTTCCAAAAAAACTGGTGAGGCATGTTTCACAGTTTGTATGGTTCCATGGTGTTATTCTATTTTTTTCAATCCTTCTCAAGAATTTTATCAGCATGTGCATGTTGAAATAAGCATGCGTTTTATTTAAATAACAACATTTTACAGAGGATATTAATATCGTGAGTCATAAAATAACGCAAATGTGAAAAGAAAGTACACCCTCTTTTAGTTCAGTGATTTTACATGTCAGGATATAATAAAAAAATAATTTGTTCCTTACAGGTTATAAAATTTATTAAATCTAACCTCAGGTGTAAAATAACACGACACATTCCACCGTGTCATTATTTAACAAAAATGAAGCCAAAATAGAGAAGCCATGTGTGAAAAACTAAATACACCCATTGATTCAACAGCTTGTAGAACCACCTTTAGCAGCAATAACTCGAAGTAATCATTTTCTGTATGACTGTGTCAGTCTCTTACGCCATTGTGTAGGAATTTTGGCTCACTCTTCTTTACAACGTTGCTTCAGTTCATTGAGGTTTGCGGGCATTCATTTGTGCACAGCTCTCTTAAGGTCCTGGCACAGAATTTCAGCCGGATTGAGGTCTGAACTTTGACTGGGCCATTGCGACACCTTGATTCTTTTCTGTTTTAACAGGGTACTATCAAAAGATTCACAATGACGACAACAACAAAAAACATGGTTTTCTCTGCTCCTTCTCCAAATGACACAAGCAACAATTCACAGTTGTGCTCAAAAACTGAATTACAGACCATTTTTGATTGGATCATTGTCTGTGTTGGAATACCTGGCATTATTGTGGTCGGTTATGCCTTGATTCGTCTGGTGAAAGCTGACCACGTCACCCCTATTTATGTCATCAATCTACTCTTGTCGGATCTTCTGCAAATCTTAACAAAGCCTATTTTTACAATGATCAATCATGGAATTGATGTCAGTCATGAGCTGCACCTATTTGCAGTTGTTCTGGTGAACACTGGACTTCTTTCCAGTCCGTTCTTCATGGTAGCCATCTCTCTGGAGCGATACTTGGTGGTCGCCTTTCCTATTTGGTACCGCTTCCAGCGCAGTGTAAGAATTTCAGTCCTAATATCTGTAGCTGCCTGGCTGATTTTGACTGTATTTGCCATCATTATTATATATCCACTAGATATCTATTACACAAAAATATATGGTGCATTTTTCCTTGCACCTTTCCCCTTTCTGGTTTTCTTCTATGTGGGCACTATGAAGGGTCTGTCAAGAGCCATCAACCTGTCCAGGGCTGAGAAGAGAAGGATTCTTGGTACACTGCTTATGGTTCTGGCCATCTACTGTGTGTTATTCCTTCCCTACAGTTTTGTTCACCTGTTCGATGAGTTTTTCAATAAATCAGACCTCTGCTACCTTGAAATCATTGTGTTTAATCTAGTGGACCTTAGTGCCCTTGTGGACCCTTTTCTCTACATCTTCATGAGAAAGGATATGAGGTGGATCTTCAAAATTTCTTCTTGCTGTAGAGGTCTGAAGAGATTTGGTGACAGCAGCAGGACATCTGAAGAACATCAGGAAGAATCAGGAACTGTTGGATCTACACAAATTGAGGCTGTCAATAGTGTATAAAATGTCCTCCTCAGAACTCACTTGGATTACATTTGCAACCAGGAGCTCCACAACCACAGGAGTTAACCAGCAGTGTTCCACTGAAGGACAGACTCATTTGGTGACAAATTACTGGCTTACCTCTGTAAAGCCCAAGACGAAGGAGCCATTTTGAAAGTATCGTGGAATGTTCCATAAAATTGTCATTATTACAAAAGAACTTGCATGCGCAGTGAAAAAGGCTTTCTCTGTGAGTGTGTTATTGCTTTTAACATTAGATCTGAGTGTTAATATTTAAACTTACAAAAGGAATAAAGAGTAAAACTTGTTTTGCAGCAAATGCCAACAACATGAATATTGTGTGAAACATGAGACATGAGGAGGGCTCCTGTGAGAAGCATAAATGAGCGTTACATCATTTTCCATCATGTACATAGCACATTATACAGTATGTATGACTGTTAGTTCTCAGCTTCTACTGTGTATTATCAAAGAAGTTTTGTTCATCTATTCAAGGAGTTATTCCACGAATCTGATTTTCGTTACATGGATGTTTAATGTTTACATGTAGTAGATATTAGTAGACCCTGTCCTCTCCATCTTCATGAGAAAGGATATGAGTTTGGTCATCAGCAATGGTTTTGAAACAAGCACAGGCATTAACTAGCCTATGTACTACTGATGTACGAATTCATTTAGCGATGAATCACTGACTTAGCACCCCTCCTCTTTGCCAGTAGCATCCAAAATGAAGTTGTCTCGAAAGTATCGTGCAACATTGTAATACATTTTTATTTTAAAAAAGCTAACAAGTGCAGTATAAAGGCTTTATCCCTTACAATTTTTGTGCTTTTAACATTAAATTTTAGAGTTACTGTTTAAACATATCAATGGAATCTAGAGTAAAACAGCTTTGCACCAAACACATTGAACATTTCCGTGAAACACGAGACTTGAGCATTGTGATTACTATTATATAATTTTCTGACAAATAAAAATGTGCATAATAATTCACAGCATGGATGGCAAAATTTATGTAGTGTGATTGGTCATGAAATATTATTTGCATCATTTACAAAATAAGTGTGGCCTTGCAGGCCTTAAACTGAACATCGATCTTCAGCCATGAAGCGAGTGGAAAAAGACAAGCAGGGGAGACGCATGCGAATGCTGGTCAGGCCAAACCTAATTTGTGCTGCAGCCTTTCTGGCTCATTTTGATGGCAGAGGATGGAAGATCAGACAAGAAGGCGTGGGAGTGATGCTGAACTGGAAGCTAATGACAGGCAATGAATGGATTATACAGATAAAAGCATCTGGTAAAGAGCTGAAAACTATGAGAAATGCTGTCATGCATGCTTAAAAGCTTGGGAGAAAATATGGATTAAATGTGCATCAGTCCATCTGCATTATTCCATGTGTGTTCGACGTCTTTCTGCTGTATAACTGGTGTGCATTAAACGTGCGTGCTGTTTCATGCGTGTATCCGTGCGTTTTGCGGCGCAACTGCGTGTATTTCCACGCGTAGCGCGAGCCCCAGTGGGCAGCGAGCGCGTCACGTGCCCGTCGCGTGCTTCACCTGTCATTTCCCCGTGACGGCGAGCGAACCGCGCGGCGCTGCGCGTTCGGCGGGACGCGGCGTGCGTGGGTCGGCGTGTTGTCTGCCTGCGAGGGCGGTGAGTGTTTTTCTGCTCCTTTCTGCTCCCTTCCCGGACTTCAGGCGCCCCGACGCACGCACCGTTCACGCAGCCCACCTGTTGCGCGGTGCCGTGACGGGGCTTTCGGTCGTCCTTTTACAAATGGCGGCAGCGGTTTACTTCGAGTCGGGCTGACTTCATGTCTGAGGCGTGTTTTTCTGTAAGTTGAACCGAAACGCGGTGCATCGGCTCCTTTTAACGCTTCCAAGTGGCTGTGAGGCAGAACAAGTTTGATTTATGCCGTTTTATATCGTAATAGATGCGGAACTGTTAGAAACCGAAAACGAAAGTGTGGTGCTTCGGGGGCCGCCCAGATTGCGGCACAGTAAATAAAATAAAATAAAATAAAAGCAGGGGTGGGCAACCAGTTTTTTTAAAATTTATTTATTTATTTTTTTATTTTTTTATTGCCAGTTGGCCACAACAGTAGACGAACTGATATTTATATAAAAAAAATCCTAAAATTTATTTCAGAATTTGAATGACATTCAAAAAAAAAAAAGCACTTTTTTAAATCAAATTATTTTAGTGAGAGCTTTCGTTTTCTGTGGTCTGTGGTCGTGTTAAACTGCGGTTCGAAGTAGCAGAGAATGCGGTTTGTCAGTTCAGCGTTTGCATTCATATCATAGTCATGCGGCCGCCTAAATAGTGACTGCGATGGAAGAGTCTTGCAGTGACCCGCACTCATACAGTATTAAACAAAATATAAAATGTTTATAATATAATAAATCGCCGTAAATATTTTTGTCAAATGGCTACGTGGGATCACTGTTACTCTTATAGAGCAGTTCGGCTGTGTGAGAGCCTGCGGAGAGCGCTAGAAAACTCGGCTCCCCGTCAGCAGCTTTCATAGTGGTTCTGCATTGTGCTTTGCTTGCTTGCTTGCAATGCACTGTGTTACACAAGCAAAGGATTGGCTCAGTAGATCTACCGCTGTCCTTCGTGCCACATTTACGCTTTTGCTGTGTTATCCATCTAACACATTTTTGTTGACTCGTGGTGTTTCAGTATTGTGCAAGCCAGATTTTTGGACTTCAGTATGTATAGTTCTCTCTGTGCGCGTGTGTGTACAGTAACACCCCTGTCAGCACTCAGGATGACTTCCTGGAATTTTGTGCAAAGCAGCATTGTGGTTATGTCTTAGTTGAAAATACATAGACAATTAAAATAGAATGAACCATTATTAGACAATTAGTTAAATTATACACAGAAAATAATATTTCATTTATGTATACTTTAATACATGTCTAGTATATCAGATAAGCAATTTTAGATACGCTGCCCGGCCAAAAAAAAAAAAAAAGTCGCACGCTAATATTTCATTTCCCCGCCTTAGCTTTGATTATGGCACGTAATTGCCATGGCATCTTTTCGATAAGCTTATGCAATGTCAACGACATTTATTTCCGTCCAGACTTGCATTAATTTTTCGCCAAGATCTTGTATCGGCGATGGGAGAGTCGGACCGCCGCGTAAAGTCTTCTCCAGCACATCCAAAAGATTCTCAATGGGGTTAAGGTCTGGACTCTGTGGTGGCCGATCCATGTGTGAAAATGTTGTCTCTCTCATGCTCCTCGAAGCACTCGTTCACAGTTTGAGCCCCATGAATCCTGGCATTGTCATCTTGGAATATGAAGAAAACATCCATTGATGGAAAAACCTGGTCATTCAGTATATTTAGCTAGTCAGCTGACCTCATTTTTTGGGCACATAACATTGCTGAACCTAGATCTGGTCAACTGAAGCAACCCCAGATCATAACGTCAAGTTAAATCCGAGTGGTGACTTTTTTTTTTGGCTGGCCTGTGTGTGTGTGTGTGTTTAAAAAAAAAAAAAAAAAAAATCTCCCTCTCACCTTTTCCTAACTGGGGGGTGGTATGTGTGTGTGTGCCTTCCTCAACCTCGGGTCCTCTACCAGAGGCCTGGGAGTTTGAGGGTTCTGCACAGTATCTTAGCTGTTCCTAGAACTGCATTTTTCTGGACAGAGACCTCAGTTGTTTTACCTGGAATCTGTTGGAGCCACTCCACAAGTTTGGGAGTCACAGCCCCCAGTGCTCCTATTACCACGGGAACCCCTTTGGCCTTCACCTTCCACATTTGTTCCAGCTGTTCCTTCAGGCCTTGATATTTCTCAACCTTCTCATGCTCCTTCTTCCTGATGTTACTGTCAGCTGGGATTGCCACATCTATCACTACTGCTGTTTTCTACTCCTTATCAGCCATCACTATGTCTGCTTGATGGCCAGCAGCTGCCTGTCTGTCTGGAACTTGAAGTCCCACAGGATCTTAGCCCTGTTGTTCTCAACCACTTTCGGTGGTGCCTCCCATCGGGTCTTGGGGACTTGGCTCATACTTGGTACAGATGTTTCTGTATACTCTCCCCGCCACTTGGTTGTGCCTTTCAGTGTATGTGGTCCCAGCTTGTATTCTGCACCCAGCTACTATGTGTTGGACAGTCTCAGGGGCATCTTTGCACAGTCTGCACCTTGGATCCCGTCGTGTGTGTGTGTGTAAAATAAAGGAAAATTTTATGCAGAACACAGTACAAATTATTAAAGAAGGGACTGGATTGTTAGTCCTTTGTGAACCGTAGCTTCTTAATGATGTAGATGTAGCAGGATCATTTCAATAGCATCTCTCTTTGCCTTAGAGCTCTATTCATAATCACAGTCATTTTATATGAACTGGCCAGTGATTTCTGTGATTGTGGTGATGCTGCTGTTGACCAATTTGGTGGTTTTTTTTTTTCTTTTTTTTTTTTCCCCCCCTTCTCTCTTCTGCATCAGAGGATGTAGATTGACCCTGGATGAGCTGTTTAGTTCATTCACAAATTTTGTCATTAAGACTTTTACAGTGAGACGGTATCAATTCCTAAGTGTCATCCTCATCGCTGTCCTCCGGTCCTGCTTAACTAGCAATTTCAACAATGCTTTGGTTTTGTTTCAGCTTCCTCCCAGTTGCTGCACTCTTCTAGCCATAGCTTCTTCAATACTCCCTTCATGCAGTTTGGAGTCACTTCATTGCAGGCTGCTATGATATGAACTAGGGCTTTCATAATGTAAAACTTTTTGATGAATTATTTATTTTTACCATCTGTTTTCCCTGTAAGTTTTTTGAATGTGTGGCAGAGAAAAGTTTCAAAATTCAATTTTACTCTTTGATCCACGAGTTGTATTAATGAAGTGGTGTTGGATGGAAGGTAAGCCAGTTCTATGGGGCAGTTTGAAGTGTGTCTGGATTATCAGGATGGCCTGGAGCATTATCGAACAACAACGATGCTTTAGGCTCAATGTTGCTCTCCTCCCAATGGCAAAAATGTGATACAAGGAGTTTGAAAAGCAGTCATCACCCAAGCCTTGTTTGATTCCCAAAATCACTAGTACACTTAATTTTGAAATTCCATGTGCTGCTTGTGGTGTTTGAGAATGAAACATAAGCATCAGCTTTAACTTAAAGTTGCCTTTAGTATTACCCCTAGCGAGAGCATTAAGCAGTCCTTTTCGTCTGTGAATCCAGATGCATACTTTTTTGCTGTAAGATAAAATTACAAGAAGAGATCTTTTTTCCACTGAAGGCCAGTATCATCACCATTAAACATGCTGGCAGGATGTTTGCCTTGTTCAGTGATGGCTTTCAGTGCTGCAGGAAATGCCGGTGTTGCCTTTGTATCCACTCAGGCTGCTGTGGAGGCTTGTGTGCAAATCCATTATACCAACCTCTGTTTTCTGTTAATGCTTCTCAGGTATCTCCTTTTTTCCCTTGAATATTTGTGAAAATTCTTCTTGCCTTTTCCATTATGACCAATTAGATTAAGGGCATCCAACCAAATACTAAGCCTTCTTTCCATTTCTTCAAGCAAACGGCTGCTTGAATGAGTTTTGGACATTGCAGTGTTGAGAGAAGCGCACACATCAAGTTACTCGGCTTTCAACTGCCTAACTGCAGTTTCATGTCTAAGAAAATGCTTACTCTTTGCATTTGAAATGCATTAATGTTACCTGCAGGCTTTTGTCCAGATAAGTTGTTTAAATTGCTTGAAAATGCACTAATTTACAAACACTTTACATCAATGATGCCATGGCAATGGCCAGGTATTGTAATGAAAAAGCATGTGCACTATACAGTAAGGACACTGCACTAAACGGGCAACATGAAACAGGATCTGAACTGCCTATGTCAAGAACTTCAACGACAAACAGCCTGACTAAGTTGCTCACTGTACATTTACATGGGTTCTTACTGTTCTGTGCACAGATCTTTCTTTTCTGTTCAATGCTCAGACAAAACAGCTCTCATTTGCCTGCCATTTCACAAAAAATTGATGAGAAACAAAATCGACTTAGAACATAACACAACTGAAAGTGAGCAGCAATGCATAGAGGTGGACATCTTGGAAGCCATCCTCCTACGTTAGATAGCTGTGCATCAAGGGTCATCATTAGCTACGATCAACACCATAACAAGAAAGATCTGCAGAGACAGTGATACATTTCATATATCGTGAGGGCAAAATGCAGTTTTTTTGGGGAGGGGGGGGGGATTGTATGGTAGGAAATAGTTTAGCCACAGCATGTGGCGTGATGTGAGGTTGACAAGATAATGAGATAAACCCATATATTTAACTTGCGCTTTTCCTTTAAACTAGGTGCAACTTTTTTATCAGTTTTTAGTTGGGCAATATTCGCTGTGTCAGTTCAAGATAAGTACCTTGCTCAAGGCATTTATAGCAGGAGGTTCAAACTCTTGAACTCTTGAACCTATTGCCTTGCAGTCAGAAGGTCCCATCTTCAAAATGTTTCACAAATGATGGGACACTGTTCTTTGGCTTTGTTTTAAAACTGGCAAGGGACCCTAACATGCTCAAATTTATTCAAGCAGTTTTATCTTACGAAAATTCTACAAAATGAATACATTTTATTTATGTTTTTCAGTTCCAGTGTTTTATATCAGCTGTATGAATCAGTGTAAGTAGCTTAGTGTACAAACCAAAGATGAAGATGCTTTGGGGAGATACAACTAAATAAATATAAATGTAAAGTAACATTTTAAAAAGAAAAGTAATTTTCTGCTTCTGGTTTTGTTTTGTGAAGATGATCAGTTTTTAGTGCAATAAATAGTGTGAATTTATTTATGAACATTTTTGTAAAACTAGGGTGCTTGGACAGATTAGTGATGTCACCGTTTGAGATCTAAATGGTCCGATTATCATCTCTAAATTTCACTCTTTTTAATTTTCAGAATTTTATTCCCAGGTAATTTTTCTAGGAGATGAAGATGTAAAGCATAGCATAATTGAATAGTTTATCTTTTCCCCCCCAAAACATTCCTTTGGTCTTACAGACAAGTCATGTAGGTCCACTTTTTATGAAAAACATAACTATGATGGGGGAAAAGAAGACACATTTAACTGCAGTTGCCTTTAAAAGCCAGAATACAGTTCCTACTTTCTGGGGAAATCATATTAAAAAAAAATCTAGGTTTAGCTTTTGAATAAAATGGCCAAAGTTGGTTGACTGCATTGCAGCAGGATCAGAGATACTAGTTTTAGGCTGAAAGTGAATTAACAAGAGAAGATAATTGGCTTGCTGTGTGTTAAAAGTTTATAGCAGATGTAATGCTTGTAGGATATTTCCAGCATAGAAAATAATCCAAAATTTTCTTATCAAACATTCAGTATTTTTTATAATGTGCCTTTTGGCTACTTAGAAATAAATTATATCAGATAAATCTTAATATTGAAAGTCTCAGCCTGTTCCTTTACATGCCAGTAAAAAGTGTATTTACAGTCGTGAAAAAGAAAATGCACCCTCTTTCAATTCTAAAGTTTTACATATTAGAATATAATAAAAAAATTATCTGGTCCTTAGCAGGTCTTAAAAGTAGGTAAATACAACCTCAGATGAACAGCAACACATGACATATTACACCGTGTCATTATTTAACAAAAACTAAGCCAAAACGCAGAAGCAGTGTGGGCAAAATAAAGTACACCCTTACCGCTCCCATAGGAATGAAGAAGGTAAGTAGCAGATAGGTTCTGCTAATCCAAATACACTTGACTCATCATCAGCAAGTGCGACCACCTCTATAAAAGCAGAATTTTTGGAAGTTTTTTGGTCTGGAGCATTCAGGTGTGTGTTAATGCCAGGGATGAAAGACATCAGCAATGATCTTTGAGAAGCAATTGTTGCTGCCCATGAATCTGGGAAGGGTTATAGCGGGCATTTCCAAACAATTTGAAGTGCATCATTCTACAGTGAGAAAGATTATTCACAAGTGTAAAACATTCGAGACAGTTGCCAATCTTCCCAGGAGTGGATGTCCCAGCAAATTCATCTCAAGGTCAGACCATGCAATGTTCAGAGAAATTGCAAAAAAATCCAAGAGCTACATCTCAGACTCTACAGGTCTCAGTTAGCAAGTTAAACTTTAAAGTTGATGACAGTACAGTTAGAAAAAGATGGAAGTGTGGCTTGTTTGGAAGAGTTGCTAGGAGAAAGCCTCTTTTCTCTAAAAAGA
This sequence comes from Heterotis niloticus, assembly GCA_018136845.1. Classification (NCBI taxonomy): domain Eukaryota; kingdom Metazoa; phylum Chordata; class Actinopteri; order Osteoglossiformes; family Osteoglossidae; genus Heterotis; species Heterotis niloticus. The sequence goes on from CM030902.1 coordinate 17,378,755, forward strand.
ACATGGCAGCACGGCTTAGGTTTGCAAAGAAATAGCGTTTGTAACCAATGCTTCATCGCAAAATTAATTAGAATAAAAGTAACATTAAAGTTGCTCTCCTATGTACCAGCATAGATCGTGAGGCTTCTAAAACACAATTTTAACATTTTTTGAAATTGTCACTGTTTTGGCCACCATTTATAACCATCCTTAATAGGGAACGTTAACATCTACTGTGGATACAGGTGGAGTTTTCCATGGCCGGCTCCATGGAGGAGAGTGTGCTGGAGGAGGAGCTGACCTGCTCCGTGTGCCTGGACTACTTTAGGGATCCACACTTGCTGCCATGCGGGCACAACTTTTGCCTGGTATGTGTGAAGCGCTTGAAGAAGCAGGCTGGGAAGGGTCGCCTGAAATGTCCTGAGTGTCGGCAGACACACCGCTGCAGTGTGGCGCTCCAGAAGAACTTCCGGCTGGCCAACATCGCAGAGGAGTACCGAAAGAGGGGCCAGCCACAAGCAGAGGCATCTGCCCTAGTCCCCACCACCGTTACTTGCGATTATTGTCTAGGAGAACAGCAGGCAGCAGCAGTGAAGACCTGCCTGAAGTGCGAGGTGTCCATGTGTGCCGATCACGTGCGACCCCACCTAGAACGGCCTGCCTTCCGGGAGCACCCTCTGGCTGAGCCTCTGGCAGACCTGAGGAAGAGACGGTGCCCCGAGCATGATGAGATGTTCCGCTACTACTGCCTAGATGAGAAGGTGTGCATTTGCAATGCCTGCACCATAGAGGGCAACCATTCCGGGCACACTATCAAGACCATGAAGAACACGATGAAAGACCTGAAGGTAGGCCACCTTGGTCAAAACGGCCAAAAAGTCACATGATGATAAACTGGCTGGTTTTTTAGAATACTTTTGTTCATACTTGACATTGGTCCACTGTTGTGTGTGGTGACTTTGTCACAAATGCTTTTGTTTGTTTTGAGGTTGTGAATGGAAGGTAGAATCCATCGTATGTCTCTTTGTAGGTGATGAATCCAGAATGGCTGACAGGTAACAGTTTGCTATGAAATGCTGCTGATGACAAATGCATTAATGTGTTAATATTAGTATTGCTTTTTTCTGTCTGGCTTAAATAAATAGCTATTAACTTTGGATTTCAGAAAAATTATTGATAAATTGTGTTTAGTTTTTTGCCAGGGTGATTCCATTGTTTCATGGTGAATGTGTTTTCTCAATCTGATTCCATACAGTTACCACTAGAGGACGCTTGTACTCCATCATATTGGATCATGTCCTTGTACCATCTAGTTTCAGTGCAGCCATTGTAATCAGTCACATTTTTGTACTAGTACAGGCATTGAAAGTTTTTAGAAAGTTTAACACTTAGTAACTCTTTTGGTTTGTTCAATGAATTGAATTATTTTTACGTTCCTCTATTGATGCTGTCGATTACAACACTGTTTCACAATGGCGCTGTTTTATTTTAGTCCAGAGTAATTAATCATAATAATTAGTAATATTTTAAATATATTTTAGTATTCATTAACAAATATTATTAGAACTAGTAATAAAATATTATTAGTATTTTAAAACTGTTTTGGAATTGTATGTGTATTAACAAAATAGTGTTTTCTGTATTACTATATGTAAAGGTTTAACACATCTAAAGTCCTAATAAAGGTATTATACCTTTGTAAATGAAAACCATTTTCCTCATTGAGTGGTCTAAACAACAATTTAACAGAAATGAAAACTAGCTGTGACCATTGTTACGTGTTTCTCTGCTCCAGGGATCCCTAGAGATTCAGCTGCAGAAGACAAACAGAAAAATTGCCAAATCAGAAAAAACCCTTCAAGAATACCAGAGCAATGAGCAAGAGAGTCAGGTAACATGTTATAATGCTGCTCTTTCCCTGGGAAGGAAAGGAAAAAGGTCACATTGTCTAGTGGTTTTGACCCCATAGGGTGGCATGAAGCACCTCAGCTAAACAGCTGTCTGTGGTTGGTTTATACATTTTTCATGCTTTTTTTTTTCTTTTTCCCCTTGTCTTGGTGTGAAGAGATTTTTTGAGGTGACTGAGCAGCGGGTGAACACGCTGGGGGAACTTCTGCAGGGCCAGCTGGAGGAGTTTCTGTCGGCACTGAGGGAGTGTGCTCGCTCTCACAGCGGACTGTCTGACCTCGACCATCATCAGAGCCTGAGCAAAATCCGGCAGGACCAGGCACGTCTGCAGGAAGTGCACACGGGTATCGAGGTGCTCCTCAGGGAGAGTGACCCTTTCTCCTTCCTGCAGGTGGGCACATTTTTCTAGTTGGAAGACAGAAACACCTTCTGCACTCTGTTTGTTAAATCCATCCCTATTTGATTTTGAATGTGGTACAAATTTGAAGGGTTTTGTTTAACAATTTTACAATAAATGCACAAAAACATGCAAAGTACTGAAAGGAAACCATTTTCAATAATTGTTGCATTGTTTTGTGCTTGTTTTATATATTTATATATTTATTTATATATATTTATTTATATATATATATATATATATATATATATATATATATATATATATATATAAAACACATTTTTTGATGATATGGTAATAGATCAACACTGCAATGGAACAAATTAAATAACTGCTTACAAAATATTTATTATTCTTTTTTCAATATCAACTAAGTAACCACATTTCACTGTTACTGATATTTACTTACATTTCTATTTATAATTCATTTTTAATTTTGCAGGAGTATGGCACCACTGGGAAAAAGTGAGCATTGAACAAGGATCAGCATTTGGTTTGTTGGTTTGTGTGGCTGCACCCAGAGGTAGATTTAATGGTTTGGGTACCCTAGGCAAAGGTAGTAATGGGGCTATCATGAACTCCAGTTCTTACCCTGTTGTATACACTCAGGGCCTGATTGTAAAAATACCTTTTCATTGGTCCCTGGACTACTTAGTAGAAGCACTGCTGCGAAGGTTCAGAATCTATCTTGCATACGTGCTAATCTGTGAAAAAAATATTATGCGCTCATTTTACGAAACATAAATTTAACAGTGAAAACCACTACAAACTCTTAAATCCAAGTGCTTACCTTGTTCTGCACTCAGACTGTGTGGACTGCTACACTAGTGTTTAAATCTAGCTGCTAGCGTTTTTTTCCACATGCAGATTAGCTTTCTGGGTGAAGACCGAGCACAGTTCAGGGCAGCTGTCTACAGAGTTACCATGAGTTGACATTGACTCGGTGGCACTTAACTTAGCAGGAGAGGGTGTTTGATAACAATAATAAAATCAACACACACATAAATATTATTGTTAAACAGTGGACTGCATGCTGCACCTGCCATCGATTTCCAGCCGATTAACTCTGACCAGAGGTACATTGTATGATATACTGTACTATAACTGGCTTGGCAAATGGGTTAACAGTGGACCAGCAACATCGATGATACATTTCTGAAAATAATAGGTATAAGCATAATATTGATATGTTTATATATAAAGTTAAATAAAAATCAATACGTATAAAAATGCAAATTTTTATCGGGTCTTAGGATTTTTGAGCCCTGGGCACTTGCCTACCTTTGCCTAATGATAAGTCTACTCCTGGCTGCACATGTGTTTTCACACAGTATGTGTGTGCATCTTATATTGTGGGTGGGGGTGTGGGTGTCTCCATCTGTGTGTGTCTTACTGAAACGTGGTCTTTGCCAGGCTGCGAAGGCTGCTGAAGAAGCCACTGTACTCCCCAGAGCACGAGGGAGTAGACTCACAGGCCTTAGCAGAAAACATGGAGGCTAAGCTGTCAGACTTTCAGAACCAGCTCAAGATGCAGGTCTTCGAAGTTATTGACGCTATAGGTGAATATCAGTGTTCTTCACTAATACAGGTGTGTGTGTGTGTGTGTATTGTCACCATGCTGGTGTCTACCCACCATAAATATTAATGCCTCTTTGCAGCTGCTGGTCATGATGGTGAAGAGGAGGAGGAAGGTGATGCAGCAGATGATGACAATAACAGTTATGAAGATAGTGAGGATGATGATGATGACGACGAGGAGGAGGAGGAAGATGAAGAGGAGGAAGAGGCAGACAGCGTTGAATCCAATGATGACTTGTTTGTTCTGAACACAGATGAAGAGGCACAGGAGGAAGAAGAGGAGGAGGAAGATGATGATATTTAAGCAAATCTGCAGAGCACTTTGGAGATTTTTTTTTTTTTTTTTTATACACGCCAAGGACAGAACTGAGCCATGTTTGTTTGCAGTTTGTTTTTGTACAGCTGCACTGCACACGCGGATGGGAACCATCTCCCCTTTCAGTTTGACAGGGGTCCTTGGCATGATGCTGGTTGTTTGTCTCATTTCCAGCCAGATTTCTGGATCACCAAACTGAGCTCAGTGAAAAGTCCTTGATAGTTTATCGCTTCTCTCATCCTCATTCGTTGTGTTGAGGATCAAATAAATACTGCTTGTTAATCGGGCATTTAGCAGAATTGTTGGTAACATTCCATTATGAAATCCACAACTCTAGTTCTGTATAAGCATGATCATATTTGAAACTGCCGTAGAACCAGGAGTGAGGAGATGTAATAAAAGCATTTTTTGTTGAAAAATTGTGCAAATGAGTACTGTCAAGGATACTGCTTTGATGTACCTCTAATGGTGTAACGTATGCTGTGCTGAGAAAGAAATGTGCCATTTTTTTTCTTCAAATTAGGGTTGAGGAGGAGACAAGGCAGATTGAAGAGTACTTTGAACCAGTGGCCCTGCGTGCTCCAGCAGCAGCATGCGTAATTGCAACAGGTTGTTACTTCAGGGATAAACAAGGAAATATATTTTTTTTTTTTGCTTTTTACCTGTTATTGAATTGGCTGTTTTAAATAGAATACTACTAATGTTGAAAATCAATAATGTGAGATAATAGTGAATATTTATTGAAGTACATTAGATTTTCAGAGTTATACCAACAGTTCTCTCCTACACGGGGAGCTTGACTTGCACTGCAACTGCATCCTTATTAGTGCAACATAGCCCAGCGCCCAGTGGGCATAGGCTACGCACCACTGTGACCCTGGCCAGGATTAAGCTGGTACTGATGGATGGATGGATGGATGAATTATATTTTTATTTCAAAAGCAGGGATGTCATGAGAAGCTTGTAGCTGTGCAGTACATGAATATGTACAGTATGGGACAAGTGGTTTGAAATTGTGAAATAACTCAGCAAAGCACCAGAAATGGCAGCTGTGCAATGTCAGCAATGAAAAAAGCAAATTTAGAATAATTCCTGTATCTTTGCAATCGAGCCCAATTTATCATAGACATGGTGTGATGGGCATAATTGTTTGGGAAGCTCTGAGAATGTATCTTGCAGATAGCAATCAAATAAATGGTAAACTTATGATGTATCCTTTCTTGTTGAACATGCTGCCACCATTATGCGTTGTTTAAATATGTATTCTGTATGTATTTTGCAGCTGTGTACAAAGTGTGAAATAAGAGTATGAAGGCTTTAAAGATGAATGAGATGGAGTCTACTGTATATTAGACATTTATTATGGGTCTTAGATTTAAAATAAAAGAAATACTTATTGTTAATTCTTTTACACGTTGTGGTCATTAACTTTTGTCAGTAGTTCAGATTACAATTTATATCCAAAATTTGATGATTCAGTTGTGCACTACCAGTGGAAAGGTTGAGTATCCTCAGTAGATTAATTTATCCTTTGCTTTCTTTCCCAGCCAGCTCTTGCTCAGTGTTGATGTGTTTTGGATTGTCTTGCTAAAAGAATGAGGGATGGACCTCAGTGATGAAGTTTTAATCCTCATGAAGTGGCCTGCCTCTGTACTATGCTGTGGCGTCCATACTATAAAGTGCCACCACAAACCAGCTCCAGACTATGGCAATGTGTCCTCCATACTGGACAGACATCACTCATGCACTCATCTGTTCTGTGTCTTGCAAAAGCTCAGCAGCTGGAACTAAATGCTGGATCAAGTCCTGCTGCAGTTTAAAATATTTATAAGTTCTGTTCTATTGGGGCTCAGACAAGCAAAATACTTCATTAAGGTAATTGAAGTTTTAACATGTTTATCTCTGAGCTGTTACATTTAAACATGTCTGCCATCATTGCAAATACAAAGCATGGTACAATTTTGAAATCTCTGAAACGTTCCTTGCTTACCCTCCCGCTGTGGTTTATCAGCAATGGAATGTGCTTCTGTAAAATTCTTCAGGTTTCTAATTGAATCCCTATGTGGTGCTCCCTTACTGTAATAGAGGTACTGCAGTTTACTTGTAGCCTGGATTGAATCTTGGACAAATGACTGTCACATCAGAGCAGCTTCATACTGAATCTGGAAAGCTCTGTGTCTATGAAGCTCAGTCGGTCTGTCTTTATGCACAGCTTTGTTTTTCAAATCCAAAGACCTGAAATATGACATGCAGCTACTTCTCACATGAAGTGCATAGTCAAGTTCATTAAACTCCAGAAAAGCTTACATAACTATTTGGGAATTTTAAAATTTGTGTTCTGACAAGGCATTAAAAAGCAGCAGTACTAACGTCACACACGGCATGTAGTGATGTCACTCGAACGTGAGGACTGTGAGGCCGTTTTCTTCCTACAAGCACAGCATAAATTATATACAAGTTTGATGTATAATTTATTACCATCTGCACATCAATCCACACATGCCATACACACTCTGCACGTACAAATACACATGAGGATGACTCCTGCATGTGTCACGCACATTCGGGCACGGACACAAAGTGCAACAGGTTGTAAGTTAACCAAAAAATAATTAAGTTTGGTCAAATAAAGTTTGGTCATGTATAACATTCTACCCACACACTAACCAGCACAGATAAAAGGGGTTTGGACATACAACTCAGATCATTTTTTTTGTTTGTTTTCTATGCCTGAAAGAAATGTGGACCTGAAGTACCAAGCGGCACCATTGAAGGAATTCAAGGGGGAAGGCTGATAAAGACACTGTATGGCCAAAAGTATGTAAGTGTACACCTGAGTATCATCCCCATATGTGTTTCTTGAACATCCCATTCTAAACCCATGGGCTTTAATATGGAGCTGTTCCTTCCTTTACTGCTTTAACAGCCTCTTCCTTCTGGGAAGGCTTTCCACCAGATTTTGGGAATTTGGGCCCGTTCGGCCATGAGAGCATCAGTAAGATCGGGCACCAGTGTTGAGTGAGAAGGCCCAGGTTGCAGTAGGCATTTGAGTTCATCCCAAAGGTGTTCAGTGGGGTTGAGGTCAGGGCTCTGTGCAGCCACACAACTTCTTCCATACCAACCCGGGCAAACCATGTGTTTATGGAGCTCACTTTGTGCATGGGGGGGCAGGAAAGGAGCTGCCTAAACTGCCCAAAGCCAGGTGTGCAAAGCTTGTAGAGGCATATTTTAATAAACATACAAACCTTTCTGAAAACATGGTTTCACATTGTCATTTGGGTTACTGAGTGTAGAATGGTGGGCAAAATTTAAATCCAGAAAAGTGAAGGGGTCTGAATATTTTCTGAATCCACTGTTTTTCTCGGTCCTTGATTTCAGAAATGCTGTGCTATAGCTCATTTTTGGGTGCTTACCATTTAAATCTGCATATTTTGTTTTGATGTCTGTGGCAGAGAGCATAGGTTTCTGTAGTCTGGCATTGACAACGTTTTGCTTTACAAGGTGAGATTCCAAGTTGCTCAGTTACATTTAACTTTAATCCTTGCTGCAAAAAAGTAACCAGACAGTGAAACGGTATGGCTGGACACAGAATGGGAGGCCAGAACACCATTTTTTCTTCAAATACGTCTATATCAACTTCTCAGGACTGGGTTAATTTCTTCTCCACAGTTATTTTCCGAGCTGTTCTACTGCTTTGAAGGTATGGAAAAAGGGGGCATTGTGCAGTTCTGCTGTTGGTCTGACAAGTATGGTTTCAAGCAGGCATACTTTAACTTTGAGTGATACTGCATATCTGTTCTACATTTGAGGTCATGATAGTTATAGTAGACATACATGTGGAGAAATATGACACACTGTCTTGTCACTATTTACCAAACCAAAAGTTCAAATATGTTTACATAAAATTTTATTGACCTCATTCCAACTTGTATTATTTTTAAGACATTGATGTGAAGTGTCCTTTATGAAAAAAAAAATAAATAAAAAAAACAAAATAATGCTGGTTAAAACATGTTGGATTTTCCATGTTCAACCAGAATGGAGTCCAGTAGGGTATGGACACTACCTTCTTGAGATGGTTTAGCTGCAGTTATTACAGTAGTCTGTAAACATGTTTATTCATACAGCACTCAACAATTCAGTTTTCTACATCCCGTTTTGAAATGCATGCGAAAGGTCTAAGAGAGTGTACAGATGTTTCTTCTGTCCAGAAAAGGCTATCATGGTTCTTTAGAGTTATCTGCTCTGGCCAGGAGGAAGATAGGTTTCTCTCCTTCACTAATGGCTATTCAATCTTTATTGCAATGGATATATTAAGAGGTAAAAGTTATTTACAATAAGAAAATCCAAAAACAGTTTCCCACTTTCATTTCTGCATGAAAATGGATAGTGTTTTCCACCACCAGAATGAATTTATCAGAGGTTTTACTGCCATTTGCCATTTTCATCAGATTTATTATAAAAAGTTTTACTGGAAATGGCAAACTCCCTTTATTCTGCTTATGTTATTCACTGAAATTACAATGGTCAGTGTGTCATCATCTTTCCAGAAAACAGCTCACCTGACCTTTGAACCCTGACCTACCTGACCTCTTGGCTTTTTAAAACAACATTCCAAATTTACGCTCCATAGAAGTAATTGTTGGTATTTTTAAAATGTGTACAAAGCAAAAAGCCCTGTGATGGACTGACATCACATTCAGGAGCAGTCTCTTAACCCATCACCCATTACCCTGGGGATTTTCACCACACCGCCACGACCCTGTTAAGGATAGTCAGTTTATAAAAATGAATGGAGGCATGGATAGATGGAAGGATGGATGAAGAAAAATGTAACATATGTTAAGGAAATCTGAATCTTTTTCTGACTTGTAAAGTGAAATTATTTCTGTATGATTATAGCCTTGGCCTACTGGAGAGAAAAGTATATGGGTGTTGTAATGAATAAGTGCTATAAAAATTAGAAAATTTTAAACAAAGATGACAAGAGGATGTACATGACAATACAAGAACAAGGAGGATGAGAAGAAAGTGATGAATTGGACTTAAAACAGTCTTTGGTTAGTAATTTTAAACATGGCTCCAAGGATTTATTTGTCATTATCTTCGTCTTCGTTGTCTTCGTCATCATCATCATCGTCGTTGTCATCATCTTCTCCGTCGTCATCATCGGTGTCATCGTCGCCATCATCATTGTCGTCATCATCGGTGTCATCGTCGCCATCATCATTGTCGTCATCATCATCGTCGTCGTCGTCGTCATCGTCGTCGTCATCATCATCATCATCATCATCTTTGTCGTCATCATCATCGTCTTCATCATCATCATCTTTGTCATCATCATCATCGTCATCATCATCGTCATAATCAGGATCAATCCTGCCCTCAATAACATCTTCAATCCACTCCTCTAACTCATCCGATGTTGGCATGTCCTCATCATCATCCATGGCCAGCCACACACTGTCGGCCTGAAGAAGGAGAGGAAAACGCAGACCTTTTAATTGTCCATATATTCATGACCCACCAGTCTGAGCGCTGAGTCAGTATACGATCCTGTGGTAGTGGTTTATGGTGTTTAGCAGCCACCCCTTACATCTGTTTCACCTTCATGCTGTAGTAAAACTACACCTAGAGGACAAAGGTGACTTACATCTTCAACATCAACAACACCAATCTGAGGGGATGACAGGTCAATGCCAAACGTCTTCTCCCAATAAGGAACAAGCTAAAGGAGTTAAAAAGTGAGAAAGAACTTAGACAACAAAAATAAACTTCTCGATACATTAACACTTTTCACATCTTTTGTTCCATCGATCCAGCTCAAGTTCATGGTGGCTGTAGATAAGGAGCTATGCACTCTACATCAGATGAGCTAAATCGAGCTGGATTTAAAATCTTCTGTGAATTGATGTACAGTAGCTGCAATAATTTAAAAAGTTCAGTGTGCAGATGAGGTTCATTATTACTTATCTATGTAATAAGTCAACCTTTTGCCGTATACAGGAAGTATAACCTTTGAGAATGGATTTTTTCAACAAATGTGGGAATATTGCAGCTTAAGATTCACAGATCTTAAAAAATTTCTTAGAGACATTTTTTGCTCTTTGTTTAAAAAATAGCCATTATGCCAGATCTTTGTATCTAAGAAAGCGTGAAACTTACTAGAGGGAAATCATCAGGGTCGATCCAGATGATGCTGAGATCAGGGTTGTCTGTGTTCTCCTTTGCTACTTCTATTAGGATTTCCAGGAACTCATAACCATCTAGATGACGTAAAACACAGCTGAATTCACTGACCTTTACACATATTTACCGGCATGCCAAAGAGGAATTTATTTGGCTAATTGACTTGCACAAATAAAAAGGAACAAATACAAAGTCGTGACATATTTCTGAGTCCAGAACAAGTAAGAGGATGTTTGTCTGCACCTGGATCTTCCTTCTCAGCAAACGCAACGATATGCTGGCCATTGATGTCATCTTCCTGAAAAAGACATGCAATGTCATCTTAAAACACCCTGACTTTGTGTACCATTTAAAGCAAGATTTTATAACATATAATGGTGTAACCATGAACATCCCCAAGCAGATTTCATTGACTTAATGTCTTCATGAGCAGTAATGGGATACGATTCAAGAACGGTTTGGGTTAGAGCCCCATGGATGGAAGTGTTCACACGATGCTTCATTCAGCATTGTTGCCTTGTAATTAAAGGATCTGCATTTGAATCCACCCTGCAGTAGACTTGCATCCTGTCCAGGGTGTAGTTTCATAGCCGAGCATGCAGCTATTCAAGGATCGCCCCCGGGGTACTGGCACCTTGACCAGGGTAAAGCAGCTAAGGATTAAGGGAGAGATGGATGGTTGGATCTGAATCCCTTCTCTTGCTGGTGTAGCCTTGAGTAAAGCACTGACCCTGAACCGATGAGGTATTAAACTGTGAAGTTAGTAGATCAGTAAAAACAAATAAAAAATTAACATTTAAGAAATGTATATTCTGCATCTGATTTTTCAGTCATAGCTAAAAAGTAGTTTTAAAGAGTTACTGTAGATTTTTCCTTCTTTCTTACCCAAGTCTCGTACATGCTATGGGGCTCGAGCTTCCGAAGGGTTGGCCTAAAATCCAAAAAGTATTAAAGCAAAAGCGTCACATTCCACACAATAAGATGACACAGTGACTTGTGCTGAATAAATGCAGCACTACACTGAAATTTTGTTGAGCCATCTGCTGAATATCAGTGTTGGACTGACAGTACTCATTGCGTTGAAGCATTTTTTCATTTGAGAAAAAGTGGCTACTTTACTCCATAATTGTTTTAACTTCCTTGAACAAATTTGATGCATTCCATGAAACTGGACTGATTTGCCCAAGAAATCTTTTCATAACAAAGAAGCCTGAACAGATTCCAGCAGCTAACATTCTTGTGTTTTTTTTAATGTCTTGGGTTGATCTGTCTAACCTGTCGTGTTCTTTAATGAATGCCACAAGATCTGCCTCTGTGTGCGGCTTCCCAGGTATCTTAACAGGTGTGTCCATGAAAGGTTCATAGAAGTCAATCTCATTCATAGTTAGGTCCAGTTTTTTGGCAATCTAGGTGAAAAGAGAGCACAGGCTTGGTATCAGTGTGGAGCAAAGCAAAAGCACTATGAATGATGTTTCTTCATAAACTATATAAATGGAATTTCAGGGAGTTGTGTATACATTCACCAAAAAACAACACAAAATGTAGAACCTGATGTGGCCGAGAAATATTGGCATTCACATTAAGACAGACATTTGCTCTTGTAAGGCCTCCATACCTTTGTGTCAAAGGTAGCAAAGAACTTGATGAAGGGGTGGAATTCTTCAGCTGCATCATCATACTCCACAAAATCTGAAGGAAGAGAAGAGATCTTGTCAGTATCTAGGAGTTGACACCAGGGCAGGTAATATCCATGCTTTGGTAAAGAAAAACCATGTCTGTATATATAGAACAGTTAACTCTCAGTACGTACGAGGAGAATTCTCATTTTTAAAGTAGCCCACCAGTTTGATGTCCTCCTCAATATTGTGAAAACCTTTGAGCTCCCGCTCATTATAAATAATTTCCACAGGGTCCTCGATCACCTGGGAGAGCACAAAATGTGAGAAAGAGAGAAAAAGCGTTTCTTATTTACCCTGAATTATCATTTACATGGAATTATCTAGGATAGTCAAGGTCAGGAGTATCTTAAAGTTTTAACTACAATGAAAACAGCTGCAAAATGAGGTTATGTGCACCAAGTACCTTTCTAAAGTGCACAAAAACTTCCCATGTAGGACCAAGCCAAAGCTACATTTAAGTGACTCTGTCAGCTGAATTTTTCTGTATGACTCTAACATGTGAATTGCGGACGTTTACCTTCACCCATAACAGCACAGTGAAATCCGTCATTTAGTTTTAGCAAATCCAGCCGCGTTTGTAAGCAGTATTTATATAACAATTCGTTTTCACCAATTCTAATGTTTCCATAATTTTTCTGTTTTACTGTACACATTGAATCTGTATTTCAACTTCAGTGAAAGTGACTTACATCATAGAGGAACTCCACCAGGGTGTCTGCCGCCAATTCGCCATCGTACTCAATTATCTCATTGTCGTAGAAGATATAGATGCTCTCCGCCTCATCCAAACCTGAAGTGGTTAAAATAAAGCGAGGGGGTCAGAAGAACCATAACCGTAACATGATCGTAACACTTGTAGTTTTGTAACTCAGCCATATTAAAATATAGGCTCAAACCTGGTCTACCTTGGGGTGTTTGTAAAGAATGTGTAAATATATGTGAGACGGAAGGGGGAGGAAATTAAATCATTAACTGAGAGGATGTTGAAGAACAGAATATAGTGAGGGAAGAGGAAGATGGAGAGCCAAAACTGTAACAGGAGAAATCACCCAGCTTCTTGGCAACAAAACGGTCCTTCTTCTCATCAACCAGGCCGAAGCCGATGTCCTCGTCATCGAGATCATCGAGGACCTGAGCAGCAAGCTGTGGAGGGCAAACAGAGGCAAAGGAACCTGTGTGTCTGGAAGATCCCCATAAGATCACCCGAAAAATAACTTTAATAATAACTTTATTATTTTTGTCCTCTGGCAGGATATCCATATTGACGCTACAGTTTTAAGACCATAAGACTGTCAACGTTAAACTCCAACATGATATAATCCACTCTAAAGGAAGATGTCAAGGGCCGTATAAACTGGCCTAGTCTGCTCTACAACTGGCCCGAGTATGCATTTTGTATTCAAGCTTGACTGCGTAGATTCATGCCAATACTTTTCAGCTCCCAGTCCAACGTCAAAGCCATACACTGAAGAGCAGTTCAGTATTTTTACAAAGTCATTTTCAGCTCAAAATGTCCTGCTATTAACCTGACCCACAGGCACAGTGATATACCTGAGATATATTTTGCACAGGCTGCAGCAGGACATTCTGATTCGCTCACAACTGTTTGAGCTGCATTTATAATATTTGATATTATTTGTATTTTTTCTTGACATGCACAACATTGTCAAAAGTATGTGGACCCCCCTTCTAATGTCTGAGCTGAACCGTTTCAGCCGCACCCATGCAGCATACAAACACATTCTAGACAACTGTGTGCTCAATAATAATAATAATAATAATAATAATAATAATAATAATAATAATAATAATAATAATAATAATAATAATAATAACAACAGAGCAAACAAAGGAGACTTCTCAAACAAAACAAGCAGCAGCCAACAAATGATAATCCTTACTCTTAGGGCAAACGTCTCAACATAAAATCTTATTAAGCTCTCAGGAACAACAGCTCTTTTATTAGTGGCATTAAAAGGTCATGCAGCTCCTGCTGGGGACAAATGATCAGCACGACGGTCCAGCAGGGAGCAGAATGGTGGACATTACAGATATTGACAAAGCCCTGACTGTGAAGATGCCTCTGCAGGTCCTGTGAACACAGCGTCTCACACCAACCCAAGACCTTGCCCCATCACTGCTTCCTCATGGACACAAACATAATATCTCTCCTCTTGGTGTCCTTGTTTGTTTTGGTACCAATGGGACAAGTTCTGTTCTTAAGCAGAGCCTTAAGCCACCTGAAGGAAAGTCAGAACATGTACTTAAACATATTAATACCGATGGGCTCAGTGGAGTGCTGGAGGTTTATTTGCTTTTTCTTTCCCAGTTCTGCATTTAGTAACTGCGGATTTTTGGAACAGCACGCTTTCTCTCACAAAGATGCACAGTCACAGGCAAAGGACAGCAGGGATTCCAGGAAAATGGTCAATGGCAGAACATACCTGGTACGTTAGAGCAGCAGGGCTGGTAAGCAGCTGCGGGGAAAAGTGTCAGGCTTTAGACCACCAGGCAACTAAGAGTGTAAAGTCATCTCACCACCGGTTAATAAACAACCACAAACAATGAACACGGCAGTGCACAGGGTGTATAAATGTCAGCCCGATATTCAGCAGGTAGTGAACATCTAGCAGAAAAAGTCAAAGACCAACACAGTATTTAGTACTTCATAGTCAGAGAGGAGGCAAGATGGTACAGCGGGTGGTGCTGCTGCTTCACAGGCACAGGTTTGAATCCAGCTTGGTCTTTGTAGCACTTGAATGTTCTCTCATGTCTGGGGGGGGTATCCTTCCATGTTCCAAACATGCGTCTTAGGTTAACTGGGCTAAGTTGCCCTGAATCTGGGTCTATTGCAGTGAATGTGTCAGCAAGGCTCCCCTGCTTTTGTTCTACATTGTTCCCCTTGCAGCACCCAGTGATTCCAGAATAGGCTCTGGCCTACCATAATCCTGACCACTCCAGGGGTGTCAATGTGAGGGACAAAACACAGCAAGCTACACGTGACAAGGTCCTACATCCAGAGAACAAGCAAAGGACAGATGCATCAGTTATACAATGAGGCTGCACCCACTCAGAATTTAAAACCTATTAAATGAGCATAAATGCACAAAAAGCGGTCAACACAGAGCAGAACCCAACGACTGCAGGAAACACCAGCAAAGACAGAATCATTCTGGAACCAGCATTTTAACTGCGGACCCATTGTGAGTACCCTTGGTCAATGAGCAGGTAAGAAAGCTTTGATGTGCCTCCTGTGCCTATTTTCATGGATGGTGCTGAGAAAATCAACACGATTCTTTCATCCCGCAGCCCTCCAACCATAAAGTCACCCCATGCTTTCATCCTAGAGTACAGTGGGAGTAAACCGTCAGTTCCTATGAATCTTCTGTGTGATGCTGATAAAAAGGCCTGCTGACAGCTGTGGAAGACTTCATTGACGTAAAGTGGGCAACATGTCATTATAAAGATGATTTGGAGAAGTTTAGTGTCGCACCCAGCCGTCATATTTTCCACATTTGCTGTGAATTTGCTTTGCTAATAGCGTGTTTAACTGTGCGCTGCTATTAGATGACTCACACTAAAAGTCTCTGAAAAAAGACAGAATTTCATTAAAGATCTAGTTCAAGAGTAAAAATGTTGCCAGGTGATCTTCCTACTCTGACATGGCTTCACCTAATGTCCAAAATCTGGTGCAATGCATCTGAACTCTGAGCCTAGAAGTTGTCATCGATCTGTCTGGTCACGGCCTTCCGTCTGGTTTTTCTTTGTGGATCAATAATATAGCACCTGACTGGATTTTCAAAAAGCTGACCTTTGTGTGCCAAAATGTCAACTGATGTCAGCGCACAGCCCCTACTCACAGAAACACACGCTCACATGAAAACAGGAGCTGATTCTACCTAGCTTCTCAAAACATTTCCTTATATTAATATGAAAAAGCAAAATTTTCTAGCCAGGCAGTATAATTTGCCACAAAGATTGAGAAATGCATCAGCTTACTGTACATCAGCACAACATACTTCCTCACTGGAACCACAGACTGCTGACAATAAACCATTACATCCACAAGCCTGAAGATGCCACATGCAATATTTTGCCAATGAATGAGTGGACTAAGCCTAGTATTAATCCCAAATGATTTAAAAACACTAAAATAGGATTTTTTAAAAATGTGTACACATCATTTGTACAGGAGTTATTGTTGCATTCGGCCACTTAAACTGGTGGCAGCTTTTGAGCCTTTAGGGAAACCATGAAGATGGACCAGTTTTGCTAAAGTGGCTGAGGCCTTTGAGATTAAGCTGCCCCTGGCTTGTTTACCTTTATGTCTATAGATCTGGCTTTCAAAGAAGTTTTCATCTTTGGAATCAATGCAAACACAGTGGCAAGAATGGAGACATCAAAAATATTGTGTGTACTTTAGAACCCAACCATATATATTTTGTTAATGATGCCATTTTTGATGTTAAATCTACAATCGCAGGTCTGGATATGAACATTAACATATACAGACCTACCATGACAGAAACACTGAACTGAGGTATTAGGACCCCCATGTCAGGACTCTGGCCTGCTCTGGGACTTTTGCCAGCCCTGCTGCCCATTCTTTATACTGCAAGGGCCCGTTTGCTGTCTGTTTCCCTGATTTTTGGATCCCATTTCTCTAGACCCGTTTTTGCCCCCATGAATTGGACTCCCTTGTAATAAGCCTCCTGTGCTCCCTTGAATCTGCAATTGGGTCCTGATCCGAAAGTCTGACACCCCCCTTTCTAATGACCGAGCTGTTTCAGCTACACCCATGAAGCATACAAAAACTTTCAGGACAACTGTGTGCTTCTAGTTTTGTGAGCACAGCTTGAGGAAACTTCTTTCCTGTTCCAGCATGACTGTTGGTGTGGAATAACTTGAGTGGCTCCACAGAGCCCTGACCTCAACCCTACTGATCACCTTTGGGATTAACTGGACTGTGAACTGGGCCTTCTTGCTAGACATCAGCATCCTACCTCACCGATGCACTTTTGGCCAAATGGGCACAAATTCCCAAAACCTGGTGGAAAGCCTTCCTAGATGAGTAGGGGCAGTTACAGCAGCAAAGGGGGAACAACTCCATATTTAAGCTCATAGGTTTGGAACTGGATGTTCAACAAGCAGAGGGGGCAGCTGCTGCTGTACTTGTACAGGTTTATTTTTCTCTCCTCTTTGATTTTTTTTCCCCTCTTCTCAGGTGGTGTCAGCTGTTTCATGTAATAAACTAACCACTTCTGCTGCCTAATAATAGATGAGTGTGATGTGTGGATATTTATGAGAGGTGTAAGAAAAAGCTGAAGTCCAGGAGGCAGCCAACAGAACAAAAACAGGAGTCCTAGTTCCAAACACACCCCCCCCATCATCTCATCTCCAGTTTACATGCAACCCATTCTCTCTGACTGTGGTCAAACAAAGCTTCTCTGACTTCTCTTGTCCTGAACCAGTTATTCTACATGAACCTTTTCCATGTCCTTCACTTTCCTGTTACTCATGCTTTGGAGCTTTGTTCAGCGCTCTGTCACCTCTGTTTGCTAATCCTCATAAACTAAGGTGAATGTGAAGTCTGCCTTAGGAAGAAGCTGTTTTTCTTTCTTTATTTCTACATGCTTCAGCCTTTGAAGGTATGCCTTGGGGGAAAGGTTGCCTATTACTCCCATGCCCATTTCCCAAACAGATTACTCTGAGCCAGGATCTCTGATCAGGAAGACAGAGTGGAAGCAACCCGAGGAGCCCATTAGAGGAGGATGGATAGCCACTTGGCCTTTTATGAAGACTGAGAATCCATAAACTTTAAAAGCCGCAATTTAGGGACAGGAAGTACGAACGTCAGCAATGCAGAAAGCTTGGGTTCCAAAAGGTCAGCTGTTTCTGTTGGTGTGATCACTTGTCCGATGCACCTTTCACAACGCAGTGATACTGTAGGCATCCCCAAATCTGACCGTGATGATGATGATGATGATGATGATGATGATGATGATGATGGGACTTACATAGCTGCTCATTCAAGAGGAAACGTGTCTCTTGGGTGTGTTCCTTCACTGTGAGAAAATTTGAACTGTATGTGGAATTTATATTTTTATTACCGCAACACATTGACTCAAACATAATGTATGTCCCCTCCCCACAGGATGATTGATTTAAACAAACGGTAAACATATTTCTGATAGGTCTGGGGTACGACTGCATAAAATATTGCTAACATTTAAACAGGTGAAATCAGTTTGGCAGTAAAATGAGCAGCAGAACAGAGATGAGGAACAAAAGGATAACTAACATCTGCGCCGCATGATTCACGTTTTGGGAAGAAAATGATACTCGGCAGTCCCGTTGCATAAATACAACCACAAAACCTTCAAAAGGAGAACTTGTTTTTTAAATCTTGAGCTTGAAGCAGAAACTACAGAAGCCTCCTGAGTGGCCCTAATGGAGTCTACCTTTTTCCAGAAGGTGAGCAGGTCTTTAAAAGACTCCATGAATGAATAATGACACTTTAGGGCCACCATTAATCCTCATCGCTGCTCTTCACCATTATTCTTCTTTCATCATTTAAAAGAGCTATAAATACATATTCCTCTCCGTCAGAAGAATTCAAAGTGTTCACCTATAAATTGTTAATTGTTGAAAATTAACTTTTAAAAATGAACCATGCCAAAAGCCAAGTAAAGGGATGCTGGAGCTTTACTTCCTGTAAGCATTTTCTTGGTAAAAAATGTTCAGAAGTTTCTGCAAATCAATGTGCAGACTGACAGCCAGGGAACAGGACACAGTGCTGTGGGAGCCTCCTGACACAGTGTTGGTCAGCAAAGTCCAGCGTGACTTAGAGAGCATACAAAGGCAAAGCTTTATGTCATTCTGGATTCGCTGACACTATTCATACTCCATTCATACTTTTCCATCAGCGTGGATATCGGGACTGAAGAAACAGTCAAATTACGGACATTTTTCAGAATTCTGACTTTGCAACAAAAGTGCAACAACCTCTGCAATAGACAAGTAAATATAAACAGATGATAGATAGAAATGTAGGCAAACACTGACAGTAGATAAATATGTGAGAACAGGTGGACAAAAAACAAAAGATGAACACTGCAGGACCCAGCTGCCCCCAGCAGATGTCCCCATCTGAAATGTAGTCACAGTGGTTGCAGGGGATGGATGACCACTGCCCTGGACCTCTCTCTCTATCAGTAAACAGCAAAGATAAGCAACCGCAACCTCTCATGTGGCTAACTGACCAGAATGTAATTTTATGTGATAGAAACTGCAGTGTTGCAGTCTACAGAGACCAGAGTTTAGATGTATTTGCAAATGGGGCTGGGAAGCGGCGATCATTGTTGGCAGGCAGCCTGGTTAAATTTAGCCATCTCTTTCCTACTGCCCATGGCTATTTTGGCACTTGAACATCTCTGGGATTTGCTGACAAGTACTGCACTTGTCATACATCACTCCTAGCCAACAAGGCAGATCCAGCGAACGACCCACAAGCTGACATATGGCTCATAGTGCACCTTTGTCGCACAACCAAATCGGTCCCCACAGGAAGAGAGGATCAATCCCCATGTGCATATCATGGAATGATTCGTGGCACAGACATATAAGGGGGTGTGACTGCATGTTGGGCCAACACGGGGTGGGGAGTCTCCAATAATGGTAGAATAACACGTACTGATGTGTTTAGATGCAGATATAAGACAGGGAAACTTGAGTTTTGTTTTAACAGAGGAATTCATGGGTTTTTGTGTGCATATGGATTTCTGTGTGTGTATATTTGGTGTGAGGATAAACTTCAAAATGACTGTTCCACACCATAGTACCTGCATAACACATGGCAGCCGATGTGTAGTGAGTAAATAAAAACCCCTGTGTGTGCAGTCACTGAGTCAACAAAGCAGGATAGGAAACAACTCAGTTTCACACAAATCCAAAATGACCTGAGACTAAATATTGGGCAACCATGATTACTGAACACTGACTGAGGGACACAGCTAGGCAGCCAGGTTTGGACTTCAGTCACAGTTGGTGTTATACTATTTTGAATTTTGCTTTGTCACTCCAGCTTCAGAAACATTAATGGAATTGCAAACGACACTTTTTTAAATAAATCCTTCTAAATAAAGTACATCACAAGAACTGTACCATAGTTTCAGCTTTACGTGTGTTGGATGTTCTACAAATTTTTCTACTGTTAAGTGACAAATGTTAAATACATCAACAGCATTTGCTAAAAGCATTGTTGCCTCGGGAGGCATAAAAGAAACAAATTCTTCTAACCTTCTGAGTTAATAGTTGGAAGTGATAAATCATCTGCTGCGCAGCAGAACATTGGGATGGAGTACCTGTACGTCAGACCATTTATTTCATGGGTACAGGCGAAACCCACAAGGAGATCGAAGAGGTCAGGTGGTCAAACCTTGGTTTGTGTTGTGCTTGGAAGAATTGTTTTTGCTAATGTCATTTTATTACCTTCACCAAAACAGCGTTTGTCATCCCGGATCACAGAGAGATGCAGTGTGTGCTAGATTTCCGTCAAACCCACTCCCGTTTTATTCAGCTGTTAAATAATATTAACCGATATTCCACACTGACTAATGTGCAAAAACTCAAGTTTCCTTTAGTAAACTCTTAAAAAATTCATTATCAGTAACTATTTAACCCTGGTTAGGGTTGTGGTGGTGCAAAGCCTATCACTGGGTGTCAGGCTATGAAACCAACTCCTAGATAAGATGCCAGTCAATTGCAGAATGGCCACCCCTCCCCACACACACAAAAATGCATAGATGACAAGCAGTTCAGAGTGACCAATTATCCTGAAACAAATTTCTTGAGACTGTGCGAAGAAACTGGAGGATACAGTTGAAGTCAGAAGTTTGAATTCTTTAAAACTCACTTTATAACCCTTCCACAGATTTTATACAAACAAGCTATAAATTTGGCATATTGTTTAAGACACCTACTTTGTGCAGGGAAAAAGTAATTTTTTCCAACAATATTCACGGACAGATTATTTCACTTTTTGTTGACCATATCACAATTCCAGTGGGTCACAAGTATACATACGCTTTCTTAACTGTGCTTTTAAACAGCTTGGAAAATTCCAGAAAGTTATGTCAAGCCTTTAGGTAAACAATTACCTTCTGATAGCCAGTTAGCCTAAGTGGAGTCAAAATGGGGATGTATGTTAAGGCCTGCCATTAAACTCACTGCTTCTTTGCTTGACATAATGGGAAAATCAAAAGAAATCAGTCAAGACCTCAGAAAAAAAACTTTGGACCTCCACAAATCTGGTTCATCCCTAAGAACAATTTCCAAACACTTGAAGGTTCCACGTTCATCTGTACAAACAATAATATGCAAGTATAAACATCATAGGACCACACAGCCATCATACTGATCAGGAAGGAGACACATTCTGTCTCCTATAGAAGAACATACTTTAGCATGAAAAGTGCAAATCAATCCCAGAACAACCTCAAAGGACCTTGAGAAGATCTTTTTAGGAAACAGGTAGACAAGTTCACAGTAAAACGAGTCCTTTATCAAAATAACCTGAAAGGCTGCTCAGCAAGGAAGAAGCCACTGCTTCAAAGCCGCCATAAAAAAGCCAGACTACAGTTTGCAATGGCACTTTTTTGACAAAGATCTTACTTTTTGGAGAAATGTCCTTTGGTCTGATGAATCCAAGATCGAACTTTTTGGCCATAATGACCATCGCTATGTTTGGAGGAAAAAGGGTGAGGCTTGCAAGCCAAAGAACACAACTCAACTGTTAAGCATGGGGGTGGGAGCATCATTTTGTGGGGGTGCTTTGCTGCAGGAGGGACTGGAGCACTTCACAACACAGATGGTCTCATGAGGAAGGAAAATTATATAGATATACTGCAGCAACATCTCAATATGGTTAATAAAAAGTGTTAATAAAAATATGGTTAATAAAAAGTGAAATAATCTGTCTATGAACATTGTTGGAAAAAATTACTTTTGCCCTGCATAGGTCAAGCTCCTAGGACTTGCTATTACAATCCCAAGATTCTTTGACTTTTTAGATGTCTTGAATAGCTATAGGGTAATCGCTTCATCGGGGTCATAAGGTGGGTACCCAGCTTCATTGGTGTTTTGTTGATAGACCCACGACACGTCCATAGGGATCAACAGCGCCACCTAGCATCCCAGGTGCGCTCCCCTCCACGTTTACCCCTTAGTTATCATTTTGCAGCTCAATTGGAATCCTTTCTCTTCAGCCAAATCCAGTTGCTGCTTCGTTCGACAGCTTCTGAAAGCAACTTGACGGCTTGTCGGAAGGCCTGCCCTCGCACTCCCATCTCCTTCAGAAGCCTGGTTGTTGATGTGGCTACAAACCCTCTACACCCTACCTGTACCGGAAACACCTGGGTACACCAGCTGCATTGTTCTGCCTCGGCTGCTATGTCTGCATACCTAAGAATTTTGCATTCATATATGCTTCATCAACTACTGCCTCCCATGGCACCGTTTACTCCTGCAAGAATTCTGCAAGGTTGACCTTAAAATTAGGTCCGGACTAAGACTAGATGTAATAATTTCTGCCAGAAAAATAAGCTTCTGATTTAGATCAACCTGCATTTTCCAGTCCCGGGCAGTCCCCAGAAGGGTTGGTTCCTTTCTTGTAGATGGTTTCCCTGGAGGTTGTTCTGCTCTTACAAAGGGGATGGTGTTTGTGAATCCGATGATCAGGGGAGGGAGGGCATTGATGGTAGCTTTCCTTTCTTCCATGGTAATCGCCAGTTGTTGTAGAACCTGATTATGTCTCCAGGTGTAACCACCTTGGGACAAGCTGGTTTTACAGCCAGTGAAGACATGCTTTAATGTTGCTGGGGATTGGCAGCGAGAACATGATGAATCTTCTCCAACCCATTGATGCAAGTTCGTGGGTGTGGGAAGTACATCATATGTGGCTCTGATGATGAAGCTGATTTGAACTCCTTCCATTTCCCACAGATCCTTCCAGGTGAGCTTCCAATGCTCCAGATTTTTCCAGCTAGTCCACTGGCCCTGTTTGGACTGTGAGACTGCCCTTGCATGTCTCTCTGCCTCCTCTTGCTGCTGAACCTCAGCAACCACCAGCTTTCTTCTCTGGGTAGATTTTTCCTTATGCCGTGTGGATTGACTTGTCCCTAATCCAAACCCACCTCTTCTTTGTTGCACCTGTCCCACAACGTCTCTGTGTCTAAAAGCAGATAGTGCTAGCTGTACAGCATCAGACGGATTCCACTTCCTCCATTACCTGTCTAGGAGCAGCCCCTCATATTTTAGCATCTTGAGGCTCTATCAGAGTCATGTCCAGTCTTACTTTGGTGCATTTGTACAAAGCAGATGTCTTAAATGATATGCTAAATTTATAGTTTGTTAGTATAAAATCTGTGGAGGGGTTATAAAGTGAGTTTTAAAGAATTCACCTTTAAATGTATGTAAACTTCTGACCTCAACTGTATTTCAGCTTTCATGAATTAATCCTTTAGTTTCATAACTGATCGAAGACTGACTAATTAAATAGTAGGAACATATAACCTTTTCACATATATAACCTTAGCATAAATCATATGTCAAAAACTTACAGTCAGCATTTTGCAATGTAGTGATCCATTCACTTCGTTGTTCCCTGAAGCTTTGTGCATGGCATCATGCTAGAACTAAATGCTACATCATCCCTGCAACATCCGGGTCCAGGTGCCGTGCATCAAATATGGATCCAGTCCAGGTACTTTAGACTGGGATGCTCTGTGGGCTGTCCTGCACTTGATAATGTGTTGCTGAAGAGGTCTGGCCACTTTGGCATGTTGTACTGAACAGAAATGTGTTTATTCAGCCAGGAGGTAGCCAAAGGAGCTACATTAACACCGTAACTGAACCTCTTCTGAACTTTATGATTGATGGGGAGCAGGCTGTAAAGCAAAGACCAAAGGTTGTTTGGTACTGGGGAAGCTTAAAGCTGACAGATTTACTGTACCATGGGGGGCTAAGGCAGAGTGAAGAGGTGGACAGACAGCTTGTCTGCAAGCCATCTTACAGTCATTTCCACAGCTCTCGGGAGTAAATGCAGCGGTGATGGAGGTGGTGGAGGGGAAGGATGATGACAGATGAGAGTATAAGTTTGGGGGTGGGGGGTGTTTGGCTATGGTTGTTTCATCACTTTATGCAGCATGAATACATACTGTGGCAGGATTAATTAGTCTATATTTGGCACAGTTGAGCACAATGCTGACATCAAAAATGCATTCAGGGCTAAGTGAGTCCAACATGTTCATTAAAAAATCCTCCCCGGATTCCACCTCAATTTTAACATCTATATTTATATCAGAAACTATTGAATAATACATTGCCTACATCAGCGCGGTTGCTGGCATCTCAGGGTTTGAGGTAATTCAACATCTCCATCACAACAACTTTTTACGCACAATAAGTTTCACAGGACAGAGCAGAAAGTGTGCATCCGTCACCGCTTGCATAACCACACACAGCATAACCGCGATAAGCATGGTCAATGGTTTAAACCATCATCCTTATGTATTATAACTGTGAGCACTCCTGTGTTATAATCAATACTACAATCTATCAACCGTAACC
The DNA here is from genome assembly GCA_018136845.1 of Heterotis niloticus. Lineage (NCBI taxonomy): Eukaryota > Metazoa > Chordata > Actinopteri > Osteoglossiformes > Osteoglossidae > Heterotis > Heterotis niloticus. Next base: position 17,403,428 of record CM030902.1, read on the forward strand.
CAGACTTAAGGCAGAAAAAATCTCTAAGCACATATTTACATACGAAAGTCCTTGTTATTGTTACAATTCATAGGGATTAAGTACCATGGTTGCCAGAACAAGATCAGTGCTCCTTGGGGTGCTGAAAATACAACCTCCTGCTTTAAAGCAAATCCCCACCTTGTCTGTTTGCTTTTGCAGGGTCTGCTGCAGGGTTTGAAGCTGGTTGGTACTCGCTGGTGCACAGTGTTGGCATTCCTGCATTTTGCAGTCCCGGGACTTTTTCTGGCGTTTGGCCACTTACCACAGACACCCCCCCCCCCGGTGCTCTTTCCTGCTCCTGTGGACCAGCTTCTCTGGCTGAGCTGCCATACCAGCAAAAGACTGTGATGTAGTAGAAGGACATCATTCATAACAGCCCATAGCCACACTTCATCAGCCAGGGTGCACACACTGCTTTCATACTGCTGGTCTGAAATTTGTGCCCTCAACAGCATCTTCTATTCTTTTATTCAGAATTTTATGTATTCAGAAATGTGAAAGTTAACCTTAACTACTAACTGCTGACACCCACAGATATGCTGTGCCAATATGTAAATAAGGGTAATGGTATACATAGTTCACTTGCAGCACCAATCTATTCCACAAAAATATACTTCCAAGCATTGAACCCTGTTTCCAACTTCGACATCGTACCCAATTTCTAAAACTGGCTGAATTCCACACTGTGTCTGATTTTCATGTCATGCACGATTTCTGCGCTGTGTCTGATTTCGACGTCGTACCCGATTTCTACGTTGTGTCCAATTCCTACGAGCATCCAATTTTGACGCCATGCCTGATTTCGATGCCGTGTCCAACTTCTACGCCTGATTTTGATGTTTTGCCAAAATTTTACACGTGTCTAATTTCAACGGCATGTACACTTTCTACGAGTATCCGATTTTGATACCCTGCCCGATTTCGACGAGTGTCCCATTTCGATGCCGTGTCTGATCTCAAAGCTGTGACTAATCACTTTCATCTCTGAAAGGCCCCACTGTGACGTCCCATTGCGTTGAAGCATTTGGTGACTGACTGGTATGTGCATGTATCGTCATGTATATCAGACCAGAGTGTATGTGTGCATCTGTATCTCAGTCAGCCTACAGGGGTGTAAACCGAAGACCCAAAATCCATTGCCTTTTTGTCCAGATGCAGTCTGGTGAGAAGAAGACTGCTCACAGGGGAAGGGACTGCTCAGAGGAAACCGATTCCAGTGGGATTGACAAGAAGCCAGAAATAGGCTGCACTTCAAAGGTTCAAGCGCAGTGCTCATACTGCCCTCCAAGTCACTGTTCTCCCCAATCTCCAGACACTGTGTGACTCACAGCAGGGGGTCACCTCCCGTTGGTCACACGGGTATGATTGCCAAAATCACACTGTGCAGAGTAGCTAATAGACATTTACTTCAGCTGTTTGGTCACTCGAAAAGCTGTTAGTGAAACCCTTACATGTTATAACTCTCAGCCAGCATTTTTTCAATTTTACCCATTTTTCCAAACCTCCCGCACCAACTGTGTCCCCTCCCTCACCTGCTGTGCCTCACCTCCCTTACCTGCTGTACGTCACCTCCCTTACCTGCAGCGCGTCATCTCCCTCACCTGCCATGAGTCACCTCTCTCACCTACTGTATATCCTTAACCACTCTCCTACAAGTGGCTGAAAACAATATGGTGTGGTCAACTCACAAATTGGTTTTGTTGCTGTTTTGCCCCCACCTTTATCATTGGGCACAGTGACTTAAGTAAGAGGTGCAATGACCACTGAGGCTCTAGCCTGAGCAGCTGACTATTCATGGAACATCATTGATAAGGATTTCATATCTCACATGTAAACTAACACTGATGTAACAAGGCAGCTCCTTTAAAGAAGCAAAGTCAAGTGAAGCAAAAACTGGAAATCCTTTTTGAGCCTCAGGTTAACTCAACCAAAACATATTTACTGCTGTAGATAAATTCAGTGCAGATAAGCTGAACCATCCTGACTGTAAGACAAGCACACAAACAGAGACCCTGATCGATGGAATGGGCCTTTCTGATTGACGGAGCATGGAGAACAGAATGATGGAATTCCTGCAGGATGTCTGTTTGCAAACAGGAGGGCACTAACATTGGGAACAACCCCGGCAAACGGAAAATTAGCATCCACAAAGAGGAAGTTCAGTTTATTTGCACACAATATGAAGTAAAATATTTCAGCCCATATGGTCTTATTGATCTGACATCTGTAAGGTAAGCAGATTTGGAGGAAAGCAGGGCAACAGCTGCTTTGCTGGACAGTGAATCAGCACCCCTAGACCTGGTCTTCCAAGCTCAGAGTCCAGGGCTAATGTATGACTCAGATTTCAGGCCACCAGGTACCAAACTGGTCAGTGCTGCCACCTTGCACTTGAAGAACCCACGATCAAATCCAACCTCCTGCTGTAGAAACACTGGTAAAGCGCTTGCCCCAAAATAGCGCTAGTAAAAATGATCCCGTTGAACAAATTAGTAAATCGTTCTAAGCAGCTTAACACTGTAAGTTGCTTAAGAAAAATAAATAAATCTGAGTTTATAAATGTAATTTATGCCCCCTATAATTCCACCATTGACCCTGCCCTACTACCGGACTTGGTCTCACACAACTTCCCTCTCCAGCATCCCCAAAACTCCCCCAGTTCTGAGTTTTTTTCCTGCCTTTTAATAAATCATCCATAATCTACAAATTTGCTGGGTTTGTCTTCTTTCCATCCATCCAAAAGCACTGCCTGTGGTTCCTCAGGCCTTAGGCTTATGGAGCACCACAAGCAGAACAGATTTTAGCTAGAACACTTAAACAGACTGTTAGTGACCACTTACTCAAAGCTTTTTCCACAAAAAATCTCCTAAAATCATACCATTCCTACTGGTTGTACTTCCTTTAATTCCAAAGCTATCGGGCTCTGTCTGCTTCCACTTAACTTCACGACTGCAAAGCAGAGTGTACAGTAACTCCTGTGAGCTGTGACCACTGTAATGCCCAGGCTGACATTTCTGCTGCAAATCACAAACAAACTGATGTGCTTGTCCAGGATATGGTTGTCAGTGCAAGTACAAAGTCTAAAGGAGTGACCAACCTCCAGAGCGAGCTCCTCCATTTCAAACTGTTTTTGAGCTGCTTTGCTCTCCCCGACATGTTGGTGGTAGTAAATGACCATGACGTCATAGTTCTTCATCACCGACTTGAAGTTCTTGCTGTTGAGATTATGGACACGATCCTGGCCATCGTATTCTGGAACATCAAGGCCTACTTTTTCCCAAGACAGCCCCCAGAAAGTAAGAAAGATGCCTAAAGCCACTAAAGACAGTTTCATGGTTTCTTACTCAGAAAGTAAATAAATTAAAATGTTGTTGTTCCTGTAAAAAAAAAAAAAAAAAGTAGAAACAAAGTAAAATGTTGATCCCTACTGCCCCAGGAATTGTAAAACCAACTCCCGCTCCCTTCTTTAAAATAAAAAGCACGGGTTCGAATAGGCAAGCGGCCAATGTCCTGGAGCAGAGGGGATGGAGCCGGGGGTGAGCGTGGCTTTAAGCTGCTTTCAGGAGAAGTGAGGGGGCTCCCGAAAAAGTGGGCGCAGCAGAGGGTGGGTAATAAAAAAAAAAAAAAGTTGGGCTCAGGATGGGGCCCATGTGTGACAGATGGCACCTGTTTGAGCAGCATACGCTGTCCACTGAGCGGGCGGGTGGGAGAGAGACAGCAATGCACACCCAATGTGATCGCAGGGAAGAAGAGAAGGTGTGGGGGTGAGAGTGCCGAGTCCAGAATGCCTTTCCCATATTAAGTTTTGAAGAGTGTGAGCTAAAAATACAAGTGAGACAGTGGAGATGGTGAGAACAGAGTGACAGAGGGAATGGTGTATCACAGGCCTAAGGGCGAGTAGAATGAAACTCAATGGCAGTTAGGAAAAGGTTTCGCCTGACAACGTCGTCCATCTGTGTTCCAAAAATACAGCAAGCAGAAAACATTATCTTGGATTAACGCAGGCTGAGGGAGTGAGTGGATTAACAGAACAATGTCATGGCGAGGGCATCTGCCCATTTATGCGGGAGTACAAGATGTAGAGGAGGCAGCAGCAAGGTGACCCAAAGACCCGGTGATATTCCTTCTGTCAGCTGGCCATGGACCACAGTCACTCTTGAATTGACACCTTTAAACGTCATTTACAACCAACAGATATGAACATTTTCACTCACGTATGACATAATTTCCTCTTTGATCAGAGCCCCCTTCGGAATCGGCACCTGGCAGTCCAGGAATACATCTCTCTGGTACCAGGCATTGTGGGAATATTAGTCTGCACATTCCCTCAAGGCGGTTTCCTTTGCTGTTTTTTTTGCACCGTGATTATTAAAAAGCTGTTAAAAATAAACCTAATCTAAATCATTCACTTTCTCGCCTTTCTCTTCCAACAAGCAAGTTAAAGCCTAACTTTGCTTATCGTGCTTAAAATATTATATGATAAAACAGGAATATTCTTTGAAATGTTAACTTTTTTGTCTGTGATTCTTTTCACCACACATCAGACCACACACACATACGTACACACAGTATGTATGGCACAGACGTCCGTCTGGAATTAGAGAGTTTTTGTGAATATGAGTAAAATTATCTTTCCTAAGTTGTGACTAAATATGAGGCTGGTTTTACACAATTGCGAGCGAACATAGGGGTACTTTTCTGCTTATCCATTTAAGTCAGACCCCCAGGATGGCCGATATGCCCTTGTCTGCAGTGCCCTCCCTTCCCAAAATGCCCCACTCTCTTAACTGACTACTCTGAATCTCTGACTTACAACATTTCAGCGTATAAGCTGTTTTCCAGGAAGGCATTATGCTTGTACAGCAGGGGGATAGTAATTCTGTATTTCACAGTGTTTCAGATCATTTACATAGGTAACATTGTTATTCTATTTTCAGATTTTAGGTGATTTTTGGTAATACGTTGGTCTTTGGTGCTTGATGCAATGTATACATTTCCTCATACGTCTAACAAAGTCCCAGGAATTGGGTTTGTGAAACCAAGGTATTTGTGAGTGTATGTTTGTGTGATGGTCTAGAACCTCACTGAAGTTGTAATTTCATGTCCTGGTGTCCATTGATTCCACAATAGGATTCAGATCACCACAACCCTGACCAGGATACAGCAGTTAATGATAATGCATGAATGGGGATGACTGATATTCCAAGCATACGTATTGAGCAGAGGCTGGAAAGGTGGTGCTGTTGTCCCGCAGCACCTGGGCTGTTCAGGTGTGGGTGTCAATCCAGCACAGTCTTTGCAACCTTCACATGTACTCATACGTTTTGTTTTTGGCACCTGGAACAGCAACAATTGTACAGACAAATGAACTGAGAACATTTAGGCTTACAGCAACACAAATGAAACTGCTTCCTGTATTTGCACAGGGAGTCTCACACATCTCTGTTTATGCAGTGAAATGGGAGATGTCAGTTATTAAGGGAAGCAGCTCAAGCGTACCCCCACCCTGCATCCACGGCGCTGCCCAACGCCCTGGCTGATACCATGCAATGTGTAAGGTGCTGATAGCTGAATACACCCATTTGTTTATTCATATTTCCGCTTTGTTCTCTTCCTCTTATGTAAAGTTTATGCACTGTTTCTATGTACACACACATCCACCAACAATCTCTTATTTCAGCGCAAACATACAGACATGCAGATACAATAACCAATAAAATAATAATTTAAAATGTAAAGAAAAGAGATTTCAGGGACTGTGGAATCTTGAAGTCCAGTCAGTAACTTTGGGGAAGCTGTCACCTGTGTTCAAAATCTCCTGTCTTTGCCCTACCCTTCACTAGGGTGTATATGGCACAAAATAGTGCCCTCCTCTGGTGGGGAGGTGTCATTGTAGGGCAACAAAAAATACTGAATTTGATTCTATCATGAAATACAGATCATTGTCACCCATTTTTCGTTTACTCTTTATCCTGCCAGTCCACCCTTCCTGCCCAGCCTTTTCCACAGTGGGTACCAACCCCAGGAGTCATGCAGCGTCTGTTCAAAGCAGACCTTGTGCAAAAGAATGAAAGAACTATTTTCTCGGTGCTGGGTTTTCTCACCACCGCTTGATACCATTTGCTTGGTAGCCAAAAAGCCCAGACAGCCTTGCATTGACCAGCACCTCAACAGAAGGCCTCTATTAAGCATCAAGGACAGTGTGTGTGTGTGTGTGTGTGTGTGTGTGTGTGTTTGTTTGTGTGTGTGTGGGGAGGGGGGGTTATGTAAAAGAGGAAGAAATAGAGACTTCTTTTTTTTTTTTAAATTTGTCCTCTTTTGCAGGGGGCAGCAGTGTAAACTTCCTGGTGTATGGTGCCAGATGAGATAAAATGGAACAATCGTAAGGGCTGAAAGGCACCCTCAGTGGTCATCGCATGGACAGTGACCGCAATGTAGAGAAACTGTCTCACCCACCCAGCACAGCTGCAGCTTTTTGCATCGGTTTATCCACACCCTTTCATTATGAGCTTTCTTGCCTTTTCAGTTGACCTGGCAGAGGGTGCCGGTCCAGATCCTCCCCGCCGGCCGCTGTCCTCCGGAAGCCCGGGCCTCATCGGGGCCTAATTGGGCCTGTAACCAGCGTGTGGCTCACAAGCTTGGGGATTATTCAATGGCAAGCTGGCTGAAAAGGGTAACAATTGCACCAGGCAATTTGCAGCACAGCCCACCGGACTCACGGTCATACCGAGCGCATCGTAGTCGCAACCACCTAGTCGAGCCAGCCCGCCATATGCACATGTCTGCTTTGTTATTTATCTTCTCATTTCTTATTATTTGTGAATTGTGTGATGTAAGTTATATATTTTGTTATGGTCCATTCTGGATTTTCCAGATTCTACTGGGGGGGCTGTCTAGAACCGTTATTTAAGCGTAATATTTTCTGCTCCACTGCTGAACAGCGCTGTGCTGTGCATGACAGTAACACCCTGCTGCAGTGTGTAATGAACATGTAATGTGGGTAATACAATGAAACACAGTCAATACAGTAATGGTACATGCGTACAGTACAGTGAATGATACACAGACGGCAGTGAATAAGGGTCAACGGAGACAGAGGGATGCTTTTTGTTACACACGGCATCAGCGTTGTTTAGGTTTTATGCATAAATAAAGTTATTTCCTCCAAGAAGCTAAAAATTAGGTAAATGTTTGGGTTTTCCCTCATATTATGCTTAAATCCCCCCCATTATTTGTAATTTTTCTGTTTCTGGAATATTTTGCAACGGCCTGTAAAATCCAAAATTCACTAAATCAAGGTTCCGTTAAATTTATTATGACAATAATATTTGTTAAGAGTCTAATGTAACTAATTTTTATTTGTATATTTTGGTACTCAGCATTTGTTAGTTGTCTCAAGTAGCTATTTTATATTTTCATATTTTATTCTATAATTTGTTACTGTTTGCTATCCGCAATTTATTATGTGTTGTTTAGTACACCAAACACTTTATTATCTACTTTGCCATTTGTTACTTATTTACTTTGTGTGGGTATAACTGCACTGTGTTTTTATGAGCTATGTGCTCAACTGCCACGCACGTAGGCATTAATAAAGTCTTAAGTCTTGACGTGAGGATACCACTTTAATTTTAATGTTACTGTGTTGCCACGTTCTTGCAAAATATCCTTTTTGTATGTTTTACCCAGCATTTAAAATACACTAATATTATAAAAATATTAATTCATTTTATCACAGCCTAATCCAAGCCCGCTTCAGATTCGCTAACATACAGAGAAGACTCTGTTTGTGAAATTCTGATTTATAATTCAAGCTTCATTGGGGAATTGGGCCTTTTCTTATGTTCAGGGATAATTTTAGACTATTTACATAACCTTAGAAACCCTTTAAAGTGAGTTGGGAAGCACGACCCCTCCTCTTTTCCCTGCTGCTTCACAATAGGCTGTCTCGGCATCCCCTGCGGACGTCGTGGCCCACCTCTCTTGTCTTTTTGAAGTTTTGCATGTTCTAACCTGGTTTCTCGGCAGTGGGTCGCGTGGGAAGCCGTGTGACAAGAAGGCCGGGTTGTCCTATTAGAAGGACACGAGGCTCCCGGGGCGAACGCACCGAACATCGCACAACACAGGGCCCTTGTTGTCCGCCCGCGCTTCCTCCTCTGTCTCCATCTTCTCCGTTCGAGTGCGCTGCGTTCACAGGAGCTCCAGGCTGAGGTTCTCCGCCATCTCCATTCTGCTGGGGGGTGGGGGTAGGGCAGCTCTTAGCTTCATTTCTACAGACACTACAGCACAATAAATACAGTCAAAATGGCTTCCATGGGAATCATAACCACAGTAAAACACAACGCGAACGACAAGCACATTTAGGTGGATTTGTAAAAGGACCAGCATGTGGACGGCTAGAATAAAATGCTCTGCAGCATCTTATATAATCATAAGAAACTAAGAAACTGATTACGCCTGACTAAGTTTGGGGAGGCACTGCCACCTCACAGCACCTATGTAGCTTGGGTGTGGGTTCCAATCCTGCTCAGTGTCTGTGGGATTTGCACGTTCTCTCCATTTCTGTGTAGATTTCCTCCCACAGTCCAAACATGTGATTCAGGTCAATTGGTCACTCTACGTGATACATGGCATGTGACTGTGTGACTGACTGGCGTCCCATCCAGGGTGCAGTTTCATAACCCAGTGATGCCGGCAGCCCTGAGCAGGACAGGCGGTTAAGGATGAGTCAGATTAATTGCTTCTCAGGTTTTACCCTCAGTTTCTGATACTTTTCACATTTAAGACAGATTAATCTGCAGATTAAACCGCCGCTCTAGCTGTTACACCACCTGCTGCTCACACAGACACTTCACCCCTGCCTCTTACAAAGGCCAGCAGAGCTGGGCACTACTGGTTGCACAATTATGATCATCTTGATATGATTATCATAATTATTATTTTTTTTGGGTGGGGGGGGTCAAGGGGAGCCATCTGTTTGGTCAGTTTTTCATCGCCTAAGCAACCTCTGGTCCCCATCGGTTGCTGCCCACGTTCAACAGCACGGCATCGGCTCCCCTTCTGGCTGCCAGCACTTCGCCGCCTTGCAGGCCCTGCTGTCTCATCCCAGCCCACCTGGGCCGAGGCCAACACCTCCACAAGGTCAGACAGCGGCACCTCCGCAGAGCTGTACCCGTGTCGCGTACCCTGCCTGATAAGACAACGCACTACAGGTATGCACCACACACGATGGTGCCAGGTGCTGCAGTGTGTTTTCCTCACACTAGGTGGGGCCAGAGAGAGATGGCAGTCAACCAATACCAGACCGCTCATGACCTGGTCCAGTCTGCACTTGACCTTCATGACCATACAATGCCTTCATCTGAGATGAAATACTACTGCTTTTACCTTTACCTGGCTGGCAAGTTGGTTTTACATTATTTGAACAAGCAGCAATATTGTGATTTACCCTTTTGTACAGTAGGATAGTTTTATGGTTAAAGTAACGTAAATACCTTATCAATGGTGTAACAAGAGGAGTAAAATTCAAACCAGCAACCTCAAAATTGTGAGACAGGAGTAGGCATTCAAAAGAGGGATCTTTGGGCAACACCAGCACAACCCCAACCACGATGTCACCTGCTGGCCAGACTGACACTCCCAACACGCCTCTCGCTGCGGGCAGCACAGCCGGACATCGCACGCCAGCCCCTTCTAGAAGTTTCTGCGAATCTTTTGTTTCGGTCACTGAGATGAACGATGGAAATCTCGCGAGTACAAAGTGCTACGAGTATGCAAACTTTAGGTAAATGGGACAGTAAAAAAAATGTAAAAATGGCAGGACGGAGCGGGGATGCAAAGGCAGGAAGCCGTGGAAGAAGAGGAGGAGGAGGCGGGGTTTACACACCGGATAGCCGGGTGACATCAGCCTCGGAAAAATGTGTGTGTATGACAGAGAAAGAAGAGACAGAGCAGACGGGAGGGGGTGAGAGGGAGGTGGTTCTGCCCTCCGGCCGGCGATCCTACATAAACTCACACACACTGCGAAATCCGCAGGACCGTGCGCGCTGAGCATCGGTTTGCGCTTCGAAGCGCCCCGCCGCAGTAAGTACCGCATTGCCCTCGCTTACTCTCCTTCCACAGTTAGATTTTTTTTTTTTATTATAAAATCGCTTAGTTCTCGAATTTGCGTGAGGTGGGAGATGCATTCCGCCACACTCCTGCGGGACCCCCTGCCGCGAGTCAGACAACCCCTCCCCCCCGCAGACGCCCTCCGGTTTATGTTCAGCAACCGCACGACCCGTTCGCTGAGAACCGTGCTTTCAACACCTGTTTACGGCTCGGTCTTGGGACGATCGGTGCGTTGAACTAGTTCACCAGACTTTCCGTTTCTTCCACTTAAATCGACGCTTTCTTTAACATAAAATTTAAAAAAAAAATGTGAAAACCGCCACCTGCGTGAAGCAGGCTTTGGCGCGGTGAATCCGCGAAGCGCGATCGTACGCACCTGGTCTCGTGCGGTTCCGAAGACGCACGCACGTGGTCCTTCCTCGGAGTCCTTCGACTTTCCTTAGTTCCGGTGGGACCGAACCGCAGCCCCCTGCTTTTGCCTCCCTCACCGCGCTCCGTTTTCCTCAAAGCGTGCGGGACGCTTTCTCTAGAACATTCCTCCGGCATGCGGTGTCCAGATGCGCTGAGTTTCTCGGCCTCTCCTGGGCCGTGCGTGTTTGTGAAATGTTGGCCAAGGAGCCGTGGCAGCAGGTACCTCACCTGCGTGACTGAGACAGGTGCGCCATCCTCTTAGGAGTGCCAGCATTGTTTTTACCCCCAACCTGTTGGACGGTGTGTTTAACATATAGCAAAGCTCTTGTCCTGCTCCTTTTCCAGAATCTTCTTTTGAGGGTGACACATGTGCTGGATTTACTCCAGACAAAAGTTCCTGTTGCAGTGGTGGGGGAGGACCTGGCTCTCTGTCGGTAAATAGTTGTCTAGCAGGGTGTTATGGAGGACCGTTGACCCTCATTGTGTCCGGTTGGCTTGACCGCTTTGTGTTGTTCTTCTATGGCAGAGAAGCGCTGCTCGTGTTCCAGCGGTCCAGTTTCCAGAGCGCAGTTCGAACGCTGTCGTGCTGGGATGTTGGAGTTGATTTGCATCGGCCCTTCCTGTCCTTCAAACACGTCTTCCTCCTTTAAACAGGAGTGAAAGAATAACTGAAGAATTTGTTAAACATTAATCTTGCAATAAGGCAACCTTGCATTTTAGTTTATGAAACTTTTCAACCATTATTGCTTTATAATGGGTTTTTCCTGCCTTAATATACACACCCGCAAAGAAGTTAAACTTAGTTATTAATGTTCTCAAAGTGTCAGACATTACTGTTCTCTTGTTTCCTTACTGGAAGGGTAAGGGGCTTAGCTTGTACTATGGTAGAAGCTGAGTGTGACAGTGCTTTGGCGTGGTGAACTACACTGGCTGGCTGGTGTCATGGCAGCAGGAGATGCTTGTGACATTCAGGGACGTCCCTGTTGCTCAATGGAGAAACATCCTGCCGCTGCTTTAATTATTTCATTGAATTTCTATTTATTTATTTCTTTTCCTGCCCATTGAGAAAAGGGGATTGGCCGGCAACAATGCGTTTCCTCTGGCTGCTTCCTGCACCGCCCGTGTTCCATTGCGGACGCCTACAATGGTGTGTGGCCTGCAGGGGTACTGGGGATGCCCTGCCCATGCCACCACGAACTTGTACATCTTGTTGTGCCGAAAGGCTGCGGTCTGGTCCCGCGTAACCTGACGGAGGACTAAATTTCAGCAGAAACAATCCAGGAATATCTGCTCTGCACGCTCCACCACACTGCTGTCCTTTCCAAAGTCCGTGGGTTATTCTCTAGAATATTCTGTCGCTGGAGAATTTAGATGCATTTGTTTACTTTGAATCAAAGTGAATCTCTGAGCTTTACTCTGAGGACTGTCATTCAACATTGTTTGCAAGGGCTGGCTTTATGACATCATTATTAAAGATTCTGCTTATATTAAATCTTCACAAGTTTGTGATTCAGTGTGCTTCACATAAATAAGTCCTAGTAAAGACTTAAAAGTAAGGATTTAAAAATTACAATAAGTGTTGGATAAAGTTATCTATGCCGGCCTGCTTGATAGACTGCCTCCTTGGACCTTCTTTGCAGACATTGTCCCTGAAACTGATTTAATTCCCCTTGACTCTCAGCAACAACAGGATGGTCCGTCGCATGCTCACACTTGGGTGGTTATTTTGAGCTGGTTAAGGTGATCGAGATGTCCTGTGTCCCAAGGGCTACTGGACCTTGCGTTGGTGCCCACAGCCAGGAAAATGTTAAGCCTGATACTTGTTGTGGTACCTTCTGCCCTGCAGCAATTTTTAGGGTCACCCACCCTCCCTTGTTTAAATGAAACTCTTCTGCGTCTCTAATGTAATTAAATGTGAGCCGATTCAATTGTGCCAGAGTGTTGGACGTGTAACTGGATTGATCGATGGGCCAGGGATGGCGCCGTTGTGTCTCCGGTCCTGGCCTCCTTCCCATGGTTTGCGTCTGCACCTTCACCCCCTCCGTGGTTTCCTGTATCTTTTCCACTGTGAGTTTGATCCACTTTAATAGCTGGGGTGATGCAGTGGTTGGAGCCCCTGTCTATCACTCAAAGGACTGAGGTCTGAGCCACACTTCCCGTTGTGGTACAAGCAAGGCGATTACACCGACTTGATGCGTACCAACGGCTGCATGAATGGGCAACTAAGTAACTTAAAGCTGTAAGCCACTTTATTGAACATTGCACAAACTGAGCGGGTTTTGTGCATTAAGGTGTCTCTGGCTGCACTGGGTTCCGTGGATGCTGGCTGCTGTCCATCGGTTCTGCCGCATCTGTTTGCTGCAAACGGCCTCCAGTAACTACATGGTCACACACCCACGCAAATATTCAGCTGTACGCACTCCAGCATGCGTGTTGCTCAGTCTCAGCAGCCGAAAGAGACGCATCATCGTTGTCACTTCTGTTGCTGTGGAGACTGACTGGAAGTTTCATTGCCATGGCGATACTTGCGATGGTTAGGTTATTATATTGAGTGGCAATGAGGCTGCTGTTGGCTGCATGTCTTGTTTTCACTTCCTCTTGCTGAGCCGCGTAAAGGATGTGCTGAAAGCATCGAGCCATGTTCCACATCTGGTCTTTCTGGATCTAAAAATACTTCTGTGCACGATGCGTTGGCATGCAACTGTGCTGCGTTTCTAGCAGCACTCAGAAATGTCTTCAGGAGTCACATTGATGGCAGCCATAACCCAGGTTGCTGTAGTGTTGTAATCCTAAAGGCTGAAATGTATTTTTGGAGGGCAAGTCTGACCTAAGATCACCTCTACGGTTCCCTGGTTTTGCTGCTCCTTGCACCTCAATGCTGTCTCTCCGCTGTCCCAGTCTTTGTCTTGCTCTTTTTCTGTCCATGTCACAGTATGAACAACATGGCCCACAAAGCAGTACCCAAATGGCACTGAGACTCTTAATGGGAGCCCCCATGACCCCTAAAAGTCTCTCATTGCTGCCATGGTGACAGAGGTGAGTGGTGGGAGGTGCTCGCTGTAAAGACCTTGGACTGTGGCATCACCTTTCTCTCCATCTCTTCTGTAATATCTGTCTCCTTTTGGTCATCTACACTTACTTTTATTCATTTAGTTGATGCTTTAGTGACGTGACTTACTGTGATTTACTCATTTTTGTAGCTGAGTAGTTTTCATAACCTTTTCATTTCGGAAATGGACTTTCATCCTGAGTCTTTCTAGAGGAAGGCAGTAGCTATAAGCACTGCACCACTCCTGTCCATTTACTTACATGACTCTTCCTTGCCTGTTTGGAATAATTGTTAATGGAGGAATGGAAGCTCCCTGCCCTCCCTTTTCCTGAAGCAGAGCTCTGGGATCCAGACAGAAGATGGGTTCTGACCTTTGTGGATGGTCAAGTTAGTGGGGGTGGAGTCTGGGAAAGAATTGCACAGACTGCAGTCACATGAAAATGACTAATGTTCTTTCATGGTTTGTGTTTATTTACAAACATGATAGCAGACAACAAGGATCTGTCTACAGAACAGGGCTGCTGTTGGGGCAAAAGACCATGTGACCTGTTTGAAGTTTTGAGTTCATCGGACAGGATGTCTGCATGTGATTTTTGTATTATGTGTGTGTTTCTGAGGTGGTGTGTATATGAAAGTGCAGCTGGGCACTGTGTGCCAAGGTGGTGCCATCCTATCCTGCTGTTTTTTTCTCTCCATGTGCTGAGTGTGGTGTTAGGTTAGAACACCCCTAGTGGACTGGAGTAGCTGAGATGTGGTGGGATATGGGCCTGGTTAACACCAGGCTGAGGGTCTTGAAGCCAAAGGCAGTGATTGGGTAAGGCTGCTGGCGGTCTAGCCTTTGTTCCAGATAAGAGTTGGCTCGGTGGGTGCAATGCAAGCACATTGTCGATAAAGAATGCGAACGGATCTGCAGTCAATCCCACTTCAATCCAACTTGTGTCCTGCTTCACACTGAAAAGGGGGGGGGTAGAGTTGCAATGTTCCCTTCTTATAATAAGAACCCCAGCCCAGTGTGATCATTCAAAAAATTGAGTCCATTTACAGCTGAGTAATTTTTACCAGAGCAGTTCCTGATAAGAATATTGCCTTGAGCAAGGCAGCAGGAGAAAAGGTTTAAACTTGGGACATTTTGAGTTCAAATTGGGTTCTGACCTCTATACCACCCTTTTGTCCCACTGTTAGTACAAAGTCAGTACATTAACTATTCTAGTAGATTCGGAAGCTGAAGAGCATCCGAAAATAGTGTAATTTTACTAGAACAGCTGTGCAAGGCAGTGTGCGTGCGCACACACAGAGCCATGAATCATCCTGTACTTCCTACACTTTAGCTCTGAGTGGCAGAAGACAGGTGATCAATGAAAGATGGCAGGAGATGCTTACCCAAAGATGATGGGTTGGGAAGATGCTTGTGAAGGAAGGGGAAGGGAGTGGAGGATAAATGAAGAGCTGTAGGTATAAAAGGAAGAAGATAATGAATGTAGGCCAGCAGGAATGTGGCAGTGTGACATTTTCCTCTTCCTTTGTACAAGATGACACTTCAACTCGAATTCCATTGCAGGTGCCATTTGCGTACGTAGATGAAAGGGTTCTAGGTCCTGAAGTAGAACAGAATAAGGGTCAAATCTGTGGCGGAAGTTGCTTCCAAACCACAATCTCCAGTCACACTCTTCCTCTGCCTGTGTTATCATCCACCTTCTCATGGTCAGTCGCCTCAGAATGGAACTCCAGGAGCCGTGATGTTAGTCTACTGTAAATAGGTGCATGTTAGGGAGGTATGGTTATCAGGTGGAGGTGTTGTGTGTTGTCACACGCTCTCAGAAAGCTCTCCAGTGACCTGTGCTCCTCTTGCAGGTATTTGACTTGCTGCTCATATTACTGCAAAACAAACATTAGTGTTGTGCTTTTTGTGCAGCATGTGGCACAGCTGTCATCTGTGGAAATTTATTTGAATTGTAGTAAAACATTACACAAAAAGTGTATAGGTGAGAACATGAGTGTTTGATATGTTGCTGTATAACTGTGTGACCACGTACATGTGTCTGGACTAGAGTGCACCAATTCATACAGTATGCAGCATGCATGTGTCTTTTGGTGAATCTACACAGTTGGGTGTGTGTGTGTGTTTAAGAGAGTACATAAGTGTTGGTGTGCACACAAGGCAGGCTAAATCAGAGTGTTTGTGTAAGTGATGGTATGAGAATAACTATGATGGTCAGTGGTGTGTGTGTGTGTGTTTGGAGGAGGTATTTGAGTGAGAAAATGTCTTTACCTGTGATTCTGTGTGTGTGTGTGTGTGTGTGTGTGTGTGTGTGTGTGTGTGTGTGTGTGAGATTAAGGGTATGTCACAGCGGATGTCACCCTGTGTGAGGACAACGCACAGTGCCGAGTCTTTGTACCACGGTAACCCTCGTTTTCTGCAGGTCCGTTCTACCGCCACTTAAAGGCTCATTGGTGACGCCTCTCTTCCTCTCCTCCCTCAAGCCTCTCCGCCTTTGTCTCCTTAATTCCAATGCTTTCATATCCCATTAGGGCTTCCAGACAAATCCAGCCAGACTTTCTTCCATTTAATTAATACAGCCTCAGGCCTGTGGCTTTGCATGAGCGCCTGCATGTGTTCGCTTCTGTGCCATGAAATCATTTTCTTTCCACTGTTTTGCACCCAGTGTGTAACTGTACATCTACATGTTTGAACCAGTTAATGGTTTCTGTGCACTCTTGCACTGTATGGCCAAAAGTGTGTAAGCAGACACCTGAGTGTCACCCCTGTATGTGCTTGTTGAACATGCCATTCCAAACCCATGGGCATTCATATGGAGTTGCCCCCCCCTTTTTTTTTTTTTTTGCTTTTTGCTGCTATAATAGCCACCTTCTTCTGGGAAGGCTTTCCACCACATTTTTGGAATTTGTGCACATTTGGCCACAAGAGCATCAGTGAGGTCGGGCAAGAAGGCCTGGCTCTGTCACCATTCCAATTCATACCAATGTTGTTCAGTGGGGTTGAAGTCAGGGCTCCGTGCAGCCACTCAAGTTCTTCCACCCTAATCTGTGCAAACTGTGTGTTTGTGGTGCCCGCTTTGTGCGTGGAGGGGGCACAGTCATACTGGAGTGGAGAAGGAGCTTCCCTAAACTGTGGCCACAAAGCTGGAAACACTCAGTTGTGTAGAATGTATTTGCATGGTGTATGGGTGTGGCTGACACAGTTCAGTCATTGGAAGTGGGTGGGGGGGGGGTTCACATTTTTGGTCATAGAGTGAATATGCATATATTTGGTCAAGCCAGTGCTGGTTTTTACATTCATTTATCTGATGGTTTTTGTCCACTGTTGTTTTATTGTATGAATTCATGGTAAATACCCTAAAGAGTCCTGCAACCTGGGTCTGTTGAGTGCAAGGTTTTAGTTCTAACCACTGTGACACCTGCTGCCCAGTTAGTGGTAGGTTTTGACATGCTGTCAGTCAAAAGTTCTCCACATGGATCCATTATGCTGCAACGCACACCTGAACCGGTAGCTGTTCAGCATCATTGTAAGGTGGCACATGCTTTTGGTACTGTAAAATCTCCTAGCAACCAGTCATTACTGTATGAGTCCAGTCAGCATCCAGCATCACTGCACCCTGTACTCAAGTGCTTAGTTGCAGCTCAGGTTCTCCTTTCTCTCCCACAGCAGAAGGAATGGAGGCGTTTTTAAACGCAAACAAACTGGATCACAGCGACTGTGTGTGAAAGAGATGACACCAGATTGGCTGTCAACATGTTTGCAGCAAAAAACAATTTTTAATGCTGTAAGGGGGAAAACAGAAAGCTGCTTTATTGCTACCATTCAGCACCGACCACCTGTTGACAAATTAAACAAATACTGACAGGCAGCCCGCACCTGGCATCATTCACAAGCTTCACAGTTCAGTGCTGTACCAACTGTAACAGATAAATTACACATAAAAGTAGTGACATTCTTGAATGTACAGACTTGTGTTCAGTTCTGCGTTGCTATGGTTCTGCTTAAACTGGGAACTTTCCGACATTTTCCAGGGAATGGGTTTGGATCACATCAGTGGCCATTGCATACATTTTTCCTTTCCTTAGATTTTTGGTGGGAAAGGAAATCTCAGCTCCTTATACTGTATATGTATGGGTATTCAGTACATCAGCTATGTTGATGTTTTTTCTTTATCACGAATGGTAACAGAAGTCCTTGTTCACCATTATGGACTCTTAAAAATTATGGGAATTTCTGTCTGCCGGCATAGATCATGCAGATGCCGACTGTGGTTAGTGTTTCAGATGCTGACCGTGTTTTGGCGCTGTGACCACATTCCATTGGGGTGAAGGGACTGCTAATGATTGAGATTTTTCATTGCATGAAATCCTTGAAACTTCAGCTTTCAGCCTTTTCACCATCTCCACTTCTCTCCTTGTTATATTTGAACTTGACTACATTTATCTATACATGTAACAGATGCTTTGCTGTGGAATTTGAAGTAAACAACAGTTATTTTCACCAGCAGATGAGATTTGAAGACTTCAGTTCACAAGCCACATTTATACAGCAGAGCAATGTGGCTTGCACACAGCAGATTTCCCCATCCAGCAGAAACTCAGCTTTGGATTGTGGGAGGAAACCAGAGCATCTGCACCTAACCCATAGGAATAGGGAGAACACAAAAGGTAGAAGGTAAATTAGGAGGGAAGTGGGCCTGAAACGGGCTCTTCCTGAATGTTGAGCGTAATTTGGCAGCTCTCAAGAGATGAAGCTCATTCCTCCACATCGGAGCCATGACATGTACACAAGCGTATTCCTATGTACAAGCTGAATAAACAGCAACTGAAGGTGGGGCACTTCTACCCCCGCCTGAAGAACGCAAAGTAATACGAGCAAAAAAAATTCATTAAAAAAAAACCTTTAGAATCAGATGGGCGGCAGTGGGCTTCCACAACCAACACCCCTGACCCATTTACACATCCCTTGGCTGCTCCTTTGTGTGCCCCCCCACGCCTGCTCTGGCTATAAATCCAACCATCTGCTCTGCTCCTGCGGCCATCCTGAACCGATTGCCATTTAGATTAAAAATGGCAGAATCAGGGTCAGGGAGTGAACAGAGGGCAAATAACATTGTACGAGAGCCGGCGCGCGCACACACTTTCATGTCCTTAGCTGCCCCTTATTGGTTTACATCCCTGCTCCAGTAGGATAACAGTAAAAATGTCACTTGGTCTTTTTTCGGTTTCTCACACGCACACGCTGGATTCTGGAGACAGCCGTTCCCACTTGATGCCAGTTTTATGTCAGTTCCTGGCAGTTTGCAGTACAAAAAATTGAATGCAATTGTTCAGTGTCGAGGCTCTAAGAAACCATGAAAAAGAGAATAACATTGGGGGGGGAAATGTTATAAAAATGTTTATGGAGAAAATGAGGGCAGGGTTGAATAAACAAGAGGGAGAGGATCTGGTGGGGAATGATAGGAGCAGAGGGGATTAGTACATATTTTAATACAGATGGCAATTCCAGCTGCTGTTTTTTCCTCTGCTGCATCCCAAGCCCAGGCAGGAAGTGTCTCTATGGTGACAGCAGGAAGTTAGTGTGGCTGAGGCAGTCGGTGGGTTTCCACGGCAGCCGGGCGTCCAGCGGAAGACGGGGACTAAACTTCAGTAGAGCGGATGGAAACGGTTAGGCAGCTTCTTCCCTGCTAGTTTGACTGACCTTATTTATATTGTTTCAGATTTTCATGATCAAAATGTTAAAATATTTAAAAAAAAAAAAAAAAAACTTAACACTTTCATAAATGTACCACTCAGTAACTGCTGTATGAGCATGTGATCTAAAGCAATTTGTGGTTATTTTATTTTTCCCAGATTTTGGAAAGTTGTGCCCATTGGTGTCTCAGAACCTAACATTGAATCCTCCTGTGCGTTTAATTATTTTCCTTCAAAGCAGAACATAAATTACCGTAAGTTTGTGACCAAGGGTATTTGGAGAGGAGGTGGGATTCAAACCTGAATTCCCCCCCAATGCAAGGTGGCAGCTCCAACCACTGTGCCACCTGCTGTGGTGTCTAATCCAAGGGTGTCCTGACTAGCCTAGTGCCCTGTGCTTCTGGGGAAAGTCTGTGGACCATCGCGATCCTGACTTTGGGCAGTTTATTAATTTCCAAGAAGGCAGTCGGGTATTTTGAAAATATAAAATCAGGGCTCTGTGACAAGGCTTAGAGAGATGGGAGTAGTGGCGTCACAGAGTATGTGGTCACACGCCAGACTTTCTCACCCAACACACACTGACAAACTTCCTCATTCGCACAGGTTGGTTGAGACACCATGTGCTGTAGCATACCAGATGCATATTTTCACTCAGTAAGCACATATACGCAGAGCACCACACAACTTACGGAACCTGGAAGGTTTTTCACGCGGACATAAAACACATTCATGAATTGTCTCCCAGATGCACACTTTGTATGTGTTCTCTCTGTCTCTCACACACACTCATGCTGACAAGTTTTCTTGTGGTGGGCACCACACATGATAGTTACTACATGCAGATGGATTTTTTTTTTTTTGTGTTATATGCGTGCAAATGAAAAAAATGTGAAAATTTAATAATTTATGACAGCCGCATACATTGGTGGTAATAGTAGTAAAGTTGGATGTTATATAAGCTTTTCTTCCTTGCCACTTAGCTAGGTCTGTACTAAATGCAACCACTTTGATAGTAGAGCAGTTTGGTGTGTAATGAGTCATTAGTTTTCACTTCTCCACTGCTACACCTTTTTGACCTGTTGGTCAATAAATTGTTTTATGTAAGAATTTTATGCCCAAATATTTTGTGGATTTGGAAGCTGAAAAATGTGATTTTGCTATAACTCTTGTGATAACTTTTAAAGAAAAGAGAGAAAAAAAAAGGGGGGGTCTGTGATGAAATGTGCACAAGTGAGAAGAAAGATTGTTGGGTGCTGGGCCCTCACATGGAGGCTGGCAACACACAGGCCTAAAGAATGAGACCCAAAGAGCTCAACCCAGTTGCTTTTCTCTGTGTCTTCAAGTCACAAAGTGCTTAAAAAGGGGGTTTAAATTTGTTTCCATTGCAGCCGCAGCATGAATCCAGTGATTCAGCGGCTAGAAGAAAAAGCACTGCTGAAGTGCTGGGCTGTGGAGGAGGAACCTTCTACTTGGTTCCTCAAAGAGTGACTGGCAGCCATTTGCAGTCCGTAGTCTTCCTGAAGAGGAAATGAGGAAGTCATGCAAAGGACCACAGGAAGTATAAAGAGTGCAGAAAAAAAAAAAAAAAATAGTTAAACTAGTTACTTATCCAGCTCTTACTTTTGGTTTCCTGTCTTGTGATGGTCATCCTGGAGTTTTTTCAGTAGCTCCTTCCCACTCTATTCTGGATTTGTCAGTTTGCTATTTTACTTTCAGTTCCATTTTAAGATAATTTTAACTTTCCAAGCTGCTGTTCCTTTCCTGCATTACACAGTTTTGTGAAGTCTGGAGAACCAGATTTTACCTGAAAGAGAGCTGTATGGCCTTACCCACCCACCTCTTACTGTGCCTCTTATGTCAGGGCTTAGTATTAATTTTGATGTCTTCAGGACAGGTAAACTGTATAGGCAAATTCTACACCTCTCCACTTTTGGAAGATATTAAAAAAACCTTTAATTTGCTCAAACTGAGCACAGAAATTTATTGATCAGAAATTTACTAGTTACAATAAATCAAATTTAAATGATTGGTTGAAGGTTGAAATGCAGTAAAAAAAAAAAAACTACACATTAGTTATCAGTGTTTCTTTAAAAATAAATTAAAATTACGATGGCAAAACACGAGCCGCGTTTCATTTTTAACACATTTATGTCCTTTCAAGAAAGAAACCAATTTTGAACTGTAAATGCTTGGGACAGGAGGTGGGAATGCTCAGTGGTTTAATCTGGGTACAACTTCAATGTACAAAGACAGGATAACATCACGGACTATAGTTGAGGTCCCGCGCCGGTGTTGGTCAGCTCGGCCGCTTTTATGTCCGCGTGGTTGTCGGGCCATTTGCATCGCCGCGTTGCGTAGCGTCCCGACGCGTCTGACAGAGGATGCATTTTGCATGTTTTTAAAATGTCTACCCATGATTTATTGTGAACTGTTCTATTGCAGATGTACTGTATCAGTTTGACTGGAAATTTCAGCAAAGTGCCTTTCCCTGACAGCCATACATCTGCTTACTTTGTGCCCTGTGTGTGTTTGGTACATGCACCCTCCACTGCATGGCCCTGTTTAGGGATGCTGGTAGTGAAATGGTTATTTTTATTTATTTTTTTCCCTCTTAATACTTGAATGGAAAAATAGGACGCTGGCCTACATTCCCAAAATGTTTCAGGCATCTCAGTATATCAGCATGTTCTTCTGAGAGCTACACGCTTCCGTGTAAACTGTGACATTAACCAGTAGTGACAGTCATGCACAGTGACCACAAAACATGGCATACCAGCTTTGACTGCATGCATTTATACTGAAATTTATTTATTTCAGGCGGTGCATTTGAGGGATGGAATTTCAGGGCTAAATGCTTGTGGGATGGTTTCCTTGAGCTAGCGCTGCTGCGTGAAGTTGTGGTTTGAGTGTCAGGGCCAGCGGCCAGATAGTCTTTGGTTCAAGTCCCCTGAGAATGGTACTTGGCCTTTAATCGTTCCAGTGACCATCAGGCCTGACCATGGGTGATGTCGCTGGTGATATAAGCGACAGACATAGTGCCAGATGGATGTTGTCTCCCCAGTGATGGTGGCAATACAAACAGATGAATCCTATGAAACCTGTTTTTTGTTTATTGGTTTTTCATATGAAGTCACAAACAGCAACAAGAGTGAGAGCTGTACATTGCAGGTACTGTGATGCACATGTACAGCTGATGGGTTCAATGTTTTCATTTTTATGGTTAAAGTTTATATCTTGAGGATGCATAGTTTGAAACAGCCAGGTAGTTCCTCATGCTGGAAGAGGAGACACAGATGTGGGCAGGAGAAACACTATAGATTTTTTTTTTTATTGCATCAGATTGGGTTTTTATGCTTTTGTCATAGCTATGGCGTTTCTGTGATGACAGCTTTTTTCCTCACAGACACTCCACAAATAACAACTTTTTAAACTTTCTTTTTTTAAAATAAATAAATAAATAAAAGCTAGATGTTAAAGGTTATGGGCAAGCTGACGCAAATCACAGCTGAATGCGTCAGTTAAACTGAGATTCGTGTTTATGAACCTGGTTTATTGTGTGGAAAAACATAGATGTTTTGGGATCTGACTCAGTGGGCCTGCACAGTGTTTCTGTTAATTTTTAAAAAAATTTTTTTTTTTTTTGTAGCACCATTACTGCATTTCAGTGCAGTTACAGAAGATTCATGCCATGATTTAAACCAAAAAAGCTGTGGAGGATGTGGGCAGCATGGTGACAGGGCAGAAGTTTTGTGTTCTGACTGCTGGTCTGGAGGACCCACCCATTGTGGTTGTCTTGGTTTAAGTTTTGACAGCAACACCTGAAATCTGTCTGTCTGATATTTGCCGAGCTTTGAGCAGCCGTGTTCTCACAGGTAGAGGTGTGTAAAAGCACAAAGGAAGTGGGCACTGCAAAGAGCGATGCGGAGGAGCGGGGCCACGTACACGGGCTGCATGGGATGTGTGTGAGAGTGACTCATCAGATGTGTGATAGCAGAATTCTCAAGGGCTCTGAGTCACGGTTCGCGGTGCTCTTCCAGGCAGGACGATGAGAGGAGCCGAGTCACGTGGCCTTTCTGCAGGCACTGGGGAGGGTGTGTGTGTCTGTGTGTCAGCAATGCCCTTAGTCCACATTGAAAAGGCCACAGTCATACCACCCCCCAACCCCCCCCAGGTTCCCTACTTTCTCACCATCAGGATCTCTCTCATACCATGAGGCTCTGGCTGTTGCTAGGTAACAGTCTCCTCGTTGAAAAGCAGAGCATGCCTGGTTTCCATGGTGACATTAGTTGAGTAAAGAATGAATGGAGTCAGGCAACGGTTTGGGTGCCGGGTTTTCGGGGGGTGGGGAGTGTGTGCGTGAGGGAATAAGGGTTGGGGTTCAGCTCCTTCTCCTCATTCTTTAAGGCAGACACCCCACAGCTGCTGTCTGTCCACTGGCCTCATTTGTTGTGATGAGTAAAGTGGAATGTGGAACCAAATTTGGGTTGCTATAGTAATAATTTCTGTAATACCTGCACACAGGAGGGACTTCTGCATTGCAATGCATTTCAGCACGCCTTTAGTATCTGTTTGTGTGCATCTGTCTGTCTTCTCTCTGTATGGAAATGGGGGTTTCTCTGTGTGTTTGTCCTATGTTGGTGCTGCATTGTAGTTCAGAGGGCTGAAGTCTCACAAAATTCTGGGAAAAGGAAGAAGGGCCTTACACAGTGCCCCATTCTGAAGGATCAGGTATAAAATGTGGCTTATTTGGAGTCAACAGATGGCACAGTGGTTAAAGCTCTGGCTTGAAGATCTCAGCTTCAGCTTTGATTCTTGCAGTAGTCCGACTGAGCACAATACTTACCTTGAATTAATGGTAAAACTTTACCCAGCTGTACAAATTTCTCAACTGTAATCAACTTTGGAAAAGAAAAGTGCCAGATAAATAAATGTCTTTTCCTTAACCGCACTCTGTCCAGTGAGGCCCACACTGACACCACAATGTCTTGTTTTTACCATCAAATATTTAACACTTGAGCTGTTTGACGTTTATGTAACCATGGAAGCCTCAGATTTGTAAGGCGGGAGGAGAATGGGTAGCAGCACAGGCAATGTTGGAATCTAGAGGTTTCTAGATCATTCTGAATTCTGCTGTTTGTCCAGTTCTGACCGCATGGCTCCAAGTCATCACTAATGTAGTAGCTATGTGAAAGATTTTATGGCGTATGTGTGTGTGTGAGAGAGAGAGAGAGAGAGAGAGAAAGAGGAGATGTTGGTTTTCTGTTCATCACAAGAGCCCATTTTGAAGAAACAGCATTCACACTCCATGCATCTTGTGTGTATAGACTCAGGACAACCATGTTTCACCGTGATATCGACACACAACTGTAGAAATACTCCCCACCACCACTGTCAAAACCCCATCTTGGTGGCCTAGCTGTGAATGTCTGTGTGTAGATTTCACTAATGTGAAATGCAGGGCTAGGCTGTGGGTTTAAGAATTTAGTCACGGGGAGAGGAGATGGGGTGGGGGTGGCTGATAGCCATGTTTCCCCCTCCCGTATGCAAGGCGATGGTACGAGGGAGAAGAAGGAGCAAGCAAAACAAAAGTATGTCTGTTTGTGAGGTTTATAGGGCCTGAGCCCTGAAGCCGCACAAAGAAAGTGAGACCGGGACACTGCAGGGAAACAGAGGATCCTGCAGTAGGACAGTCTAGAGTGGAGAAAGGAGCAAAAGCTGCTTAACAACGCTGGTTAGCCCATGCTGGATTGGCATGGACAAAGTGTGACGTGAACAGCTGATCTTTTTTGTGACTTCATACAGGTCCATTTAGTGCACCATGCTGGCACAGTGCGCATCCCTGGTGCTGCATAGCTCTTGGGTTGTGGGTTTGGATGTGGGTTCAAATCCAGCTCCGCCTTTGAGGAGTTTGCACGTGCTCATCATGTTCATGTATGTTTCCTCTCAAAGTCCAAAGACGTGTTTTGGGTGTACAGGCAAGTGTACCCACCACATATGAATGTGTGTTGTCTTGCTGCTCTAAAAGCAGTTTAAGGAGTGTATGGAGTTTAGTGGAGTGTAACTGTTACTGTAAGTCACCTTGGACAAAGTCAACAGTGAAATACTAGTTAATGCCTTCATGATGGGGCACAATGTCGCTGTCCGTTCACTGTGTCCCTCCCTTGCTGAGCGAAATTGGAAACGGCCGTCAAAGATCACTTTGAAAGCAGACAGCGGTGCCTGTGTAGCAACAGTTGAGGAGGCAGCATGATGGGCCCAGGACTTCAGTCACGACCTGCAATGACCATTGTTCAGAGGAGGTGATGACTGCATCAAAAACAGATTTCCCTTGAGTCATCATGTGCCAACAGCAGCATGGAGCTACGAATAGACTGAAGGGGGGCCTGCAGATCTGAAAGAATATGATATACATTTCCTGGAAAAAAAAAATAATAATTTTGCATTGTGTACAGGAGTGTATAAACTCCTGCATTTTAGCGGTGTGTATAGTGGGAGCCACGTGAGCGGCAGTTTCATGAATGAGCAAATCCTGCCCTCTGCTGGGATCGGGAGGAAACTTAACAGCTTGCTTTTAGATCACGGTGCCATCATTCAGCATTTAGTTTAACAAATGACTCTGTGGTTGTAATGGTGTGCAACCTTCAGCAGTTTGAACTTGTGCAGTTTTTGTGACAAGTTTTGTGTCCTTGAATTCAGTTCTGTTAAGTTGATTTGTTCTCTCAGGGATTGCAGTATTAAAATCATCTCCGTTCTGCTTGCAGGCCATGTCCGAATACAGTGACCTTCTCAGCAACCTGTCAGAGAACATCACCAAAGAAGACCTGGGTCAGCTTAAGTCTGCCTGTAAAGAGGACATCCCTGAGGACCAGAGCAATGCCATCACCACCTCCTCGGAGTGGTTCAGCTACTTGGAGAAGAACGAGAAGTTGGGTCATGGTATGTCGAGGTGCTTTTATGATGATTAAACTTTGAGGTTAAAGATTTGAATTTATGATCGTTCTTGTCCATTTCCAGTTTATGCTACAATATTCTGCCGTAAGCCTTGTGTTGATCTTAGCATTTCCACTGAAAGCCAGTGCTGCTTTATTTTGGTTTAATAGAGCACACATGTACCTCATGCTGCAGACATTTGAGTTACAAATATTCAAATGCACAAACAACTTCCAGTTTATTTTTGATATAATTTTCTTCCCCGTTCTTATTTCTGAAGCTTCTGTTGCCAAGTGAAAATGGTCTGTCAGCAACAAGGAGGAAAAAAAAAAAAAATATATATATATATATATATATACTGAAGCTACATTAGTTCTATTTATTCACAAAGGAGTTTCTGTAGTGACCAGATGATGAAGAATGATGCACATTAGCATGGTTACAGGCCTCAAAAATGAAGCCCATTTTTCTTACATTTGTCACAAATGCAGTTTGGTTTTTAAAATCATACCTTTTAATGTGCTCCCCGCCCTCCCCACACCATTCCCCATTGCAAGAACATTGCCCATTACAGTACCTGGGCACTGCCTTGCATTTATACAGCAGACAGGACATGCTGAGTGGGAGTGGGTTGTGGAGATGACATTTTTCCTCAGTAATGTCATACTAGGCTTAACATTGCTTTATATCAATAACAGGTAATGAAAGGAATGGCTTCCTACCCACCGTTTTCTTTGCCTCACACTTGAGGTTTCCAGGGTAGAAAAACACTGAGACCCTGTGCCTGACAAGCAGTAATGACAATAGAACAAATAAATAAAAAGGCTTGTAATGTATTTCTAACTTTTTGTAGCTCTATCAGATGTTCTTACAGAACCCATGAGTAAATCAAAGGGGTAAACTGTTTAAGACTTCAGTGATGATGTATGGGTGCACCTACAAACAGTTTGAACTATGAATAAACCTCTGGTCCTGCTTGTGTTTGTAAGCTAATGTAGAGTACAAGTGTGTACATCCACTGGTTTATCGCCACTTATATGTACCTTTGTTTGGGGGAGGGTTGTGTTAACTAACCCTAACCCCAGAGGTCATTGCACTGTCCAGGTTGGGTGACAGAGAAGAGCTCTGGTTTCACGTGTTTGTCTTTTTGCCCACAAAGACAACCTGTCCTATATTGAGCACATCTTCGAGATCTCGCGGCGCCCCGACCTACTGACGCGCGTCATCGAGTACCGGACCACCGTGCTCAAGATCTCTGAGGATGAAGAGATCGACACCAAGCTCACACGCATCCCCTCTGCTAAGAAGTACAAAGGTTAGATGAGGGTTTTTGTTGCTGTCAGAGGCAATATGAAAATTACCCCAACTCCTTGGCCACAAACCCTAGAGTGACTTGTTTCCTCTCCCCAGCTGCTGCCTGGCTTTCTAGTCCCGTTGCACCTTACTGTCACTCTCTGTCCCATTTATCTACTGCTTAACCCTCTTTCACGGTGCTGGAGAGACAGCCAGACATTGAAACTTCTGTTTGCAGGGGAGAAAATGCTGAGTACAACAGGCAGCTAATCGGTGTCAGCAAGACAACAACAAACCAAAGGACCATATTTAACTTTATTTACCTTAATACCCATTCAACTACCTTCCATTGTGTTTACAGGTCACATCTTGTTCATGGGATATGGTGGTTAATAGCATCATAGAGAAGGTTAAACATGTTCATGGGATGAACTGGTCAACGAATGGTAATAGGTTTTTAGCAGTGTTTTTCTTTTTATTGCTCAGATTAGGTTTAAATTTTTAAATACTTTTTTTATATGTATGATCAAATCATGGAATTTATGTTTCTTTAAACTTTTATTGATTACCTTAGCAGAAAAATGATTTTGGATTCATGAACAAACAAATTATGAACTGGTTCCAGTTATGTCTGTCAGCTGAGGGCACTGACAGCAGTGGTAAATGTACGTAAATTGTATTCTCTCTGGCAGATGAAACTGTGCTTCTGCATTTATTCACCCTGTTGATCCACCCAAGGAGGTGACCAATGTTTCTGCTTCCTTTAGATATCATTCGCCAGCCGTCAGAAGACGAGATCATCAAACTGGCCCCTCCGCCGAAGAAACCGTGAAGTCCCAGTGCTACAGCTGTGCATTGCACCCGATCTCCGTCGCACCCACCCCTCAGTCCTGCCGTGTTGCTCCCATCCTCGATTAACACACTCCACAGTGGCGCCAACAGCTGCTGCCGCCAACCCAGATGCCAACTAGCACCCTTTTGTGGACCCTAGACAAGAACGAAGAGCCAGACAGAGAGGAACAGAGGAAAAGTACAGATGAGTATTACTGTTGACTGGGCCAGTCCTGTGCCCATGCAGCTTCCCTCACGCATTGGCAGCAGACACATGTGTCTGAGAACCTAGGAGTAGTTATCGCAATGTGTCAAACAATGCACTGAAGATTACAAAGCCGCATAAAGTTAATATTGTTTTGAAGACCTTGCGTATGCAGCTACTGCCTTGAGTGACCGGCGTGTTATTGGCCTGCTTTTCCATGTGTTGCACACTTTATTCCCACTGACACTACTCAGGTGGGCCTCTGTTTAAACACACAACGTCACCACGGATTAAAAGTCTAATGCAACGAAATCCTTGTGTTTCACTTTAACATGTAAGACCAATCTTTGCTTTTGCGGGGCATCGACATCCCAAATTGCAACACCTACAGCCCTTGTTTTGTGGACAACTTGTTTGGTTAAGTATAATTCAGTGGCTGTACTCCATGGAGACCTTTGAGGAATAACCATAATAACCTAAATCATATGAAGACACAGCAGTGCTTTATAGCAGGTAACTTACACTTTACATGTTGGATGTGAAATGAAATGGTTTAAATGCACATTGTGTTGCACCATTAATGGAAACTTAAACTTTTCTCAGCCATGTAATTCCACAATTTATTACGTTGTCATCACCTGGAAGAGTGACTGTATTGCTTTCTAACTTTATTTAGACTATAAAAAAACAAACTGTTCTTTTTGTAATATATTTAAACATTTCGCAGTACAATTCATACATTTAGATAAAATTCAGTTTTTTTTCCCTTCTTTCAATGAAAATTGTACTAAATATTTACTCAAGATTGCCAAACATTAGTTTGCCCTTTTCATCGTTTTACTTGTTGCAGAGCAGGACAGAGATTATGGCATGGAGGAGTTGTTCCTCTTGGGCTCATGGCAAAGAAATGGAGTTTCGAGAGCAGACCTGCTGTTGGACCACTGAGAGAAATGCATTTTTTAGCTGAGAATCAGTGGGATTCCTATTCATGAACAATTTTTGCCCCAGCCTGACCGTTAGTACCCAGTTGTATGAGCCAGGTCTGAGCAAAGAGCTGCACTTTCTGACCGACCCTCTGTTCGTACTCTGATGCATAGTAGCCAGACTGTTGAATAAAATGCGATCACTGTGTCTCTAGTACGCGATGAAGCCTTAACAGACCCACACATCCACCCCCAGAATCCTACTGCACCTCGTGCTAAGGATCGAGTCTGAGTCTGATTTTGAATTTCTCCTCTTAGGTCACATTTGTGGTTATTGTGGTTATTGCTGTAGATGCAGAGGAAGCTGTCAGGCACCAAACACTCTATGCATTGTCACCGAGGTCCACCGAATACCCTGGGTGTGCCATGCACAGCTGCTGGCTGTTCTTTTCACAGTTCCTGCTCCAGCATTTT